>OMNV01005748.1:31209-73535 GCA_900303265.1 Brotula barbata | reverse complement strand
TATAGAAGTGTTTGATTGTTGGTGGTCTTTCATTTTTGTGGCAAAGACCGCTCGTGCCCACCGTGATATGTCACACGGCTTGTGGCAGGGAGGTTGCTTTTAATTCTCCTTGCAGCATACCTGCTGATTATGAAACGGGAAAATATACTTGCACTGGATTGCAAACTGAGAGAAACTGTTTGATGTTTATTAAGAGAAGACGAGCACCAGAGGAAGCAAAATCAGTTCACAACATTCAATTTGGCATGCGAGAAAGACAGCAGAAAATGTCAGAATTAGAATATCAGAGTTTTCATGCAGTCGTTTTGCTTCAAAAAGATATTGGAGCATTAACGACAGGGAAAAACAACAATAGGCCTCACAGTCATTTTAAATACAGCGGTGTTTCACTCTTTTCGCAGATCCGACACTGCAGTACTTCAAAGGGATGATATACTTCCATGACATTCACCCTACTCCTAAAAACATAAATCTGTTAATTAGTGTACAAAACTAAACTTATTTCCAGAGCCAACTCCCAATCAAAGACCGAGTGAACTTCTTTTATGTGTTTGCTTTGGCACTATACTCATAACCCATTGCCCAGTCAACCAAATCCTTATCAGACACAAACAACCCGCCTACACTTGGCTCTGCAGCTAGCCTTGAGAGATGTCAGGCCCACTGGGTGCATGTTTGATGAAGTGATCCAAGCAGTGTGTGACTGGCCTGCTGGCTACAGACGTTACTGTGGTCTCTTTGAAGTCCGCTCCGAACAACGACACCGCTGTTGACTGTCCAGAAAGCCAAACGGAAGCAATGGGAGCAAAGGTCCAGCAAACACCACCCAAGAAAAACACTATTACTACACTATGTCATCATTATCAGTTGTTTCTTTTTTTACAGGGCAGGAGGCAGACGAGATGGCTGTGTGCTGATCTACCTCCATAAAGTAGATTTATGGCCTTTCCTTTATGTACAATGATCGGTGTTTGTGCACATATCATGGTAGGGAGGGTAGGCTGGCTGAGTGGGGTTAATGTAAATGTGAGCGAGTGATTATCTTTTCAGGATTCTAAAGTGTCCGCGTTAAGAAATCACCTGCACACAGGCACTTGAGGCGCATGTCAGCTGCTTCATTCTGTCTCATTGTATCTCTTGTCACTCTCTGCTGTTCTGTCTCCACCTGTCTGTCTTGCAATCTGTCAGTTTGCAAAATGTCTGCCTTTCAGCTTTGGTCACTTTCCCGCCCATCACTTTTAACTGTCTGATTGTCCAGCTCAATAACTGTTTGCCTCGGTGCAGAGGTCTTTCTTGAATTCCTTCACATACTGTTTTACATCTGTCAGATCTGTGTGACAGCTACTGAGCTCGTATGAATGTGTAACATGCATTGTGAACAGCCTAATAGGGCTACGAGATGCTCCATGGCAGGCGTGCCAGGTGAAAAGTGCCACTGTGACTTATCAGCTTCAAACGGACACTCTGGCTGACGTCAGTGCTCCTCTGAATTAACATGTCACATACGCTGGCAAACGACACACACACGGTAGCCAGTGCTGTTTGGTAACATGGTTTGTAAACAGAGATGGTAAACAATTATACTCCACCTCACCTCCCTCACGTTCACGACTATGATTAGTCAAAATAAGGGTGTAACAGCCTCATCACAGGGGACATAAGGTTGAATACTCTGAAGACTGTGCTTACCTCCCACGAGGAACATCGATGTCATCTTTTCTCCACCGTACATTGGGTTGGGGGTCTCCCTGTGCCTGGCAGCGGAACTCCACTGTCTCCTCTTCCAGGACCACCTGATTGATCGGTCTCTTCAGGAAGGCCGGTCTCTCTGCAAGATGGAAATATACAATCACACTTTTGGAGACCTGTATAAAACCCTTTCATGCGCATATTTTAGTGAGCATATTTTACTTCAGCGTACCTTGGAGTGATTGTAGAGTACAATAAATAAATTGACTCATCGGCTGAGCCTGAGCCAATAACCTACCAAACACGGTGACTTGTGCTGTCTCGCTGTCCCTTTCTCCGACCATGTTGGTACCCACACAGATGTACATGCCAGCATCGCTTTTTCTTGTGTTGGAGATCATGAGCTTTCCTCCACGAATCTAAAGGGAAAAGAATTTTCTACTGAATACATATAATGGTTTTAGAGTGTTCCCTGTGATCTGTAAAATCTACTTTTGTCGGACAAGCCAATTCTTGTCCAGCATGTACTTTTCATGACACTGTGTATTAATAATAAATACACGGGTGACTCTAAGACAATAACAGTTCATCCAAATCAATCCACACAATAAATCCAACAGCAGAAATACTCACAGTGATCCTGTCATCCTTGTCATCAATGCGCACTTTGTCCTTCTTCCAGTAAATGGTGGGTTCAGGATGGCCTCTAGGGGGAACACACTCAAGGATGGCTGGTTCTCCTGCTGCCACCACCACGTCAGTAGGATTTTGTCTGAAGTCATCTCGCAGCACTGAAGGAGCAAAGACATAGAAATAGTTTCAGGTAGAGTAGGAACAGAATCAGAACTGAACTTTAGTGTCTAACATGACAGAAAATGGCCTTTAAGAATGACATGTGCAATATATTTTGATGTCTTTTTTGGATGTTAATGGCAGTTGGGATGAAGCCATGTTCTTTTTGGTCACACCTAATCAAAGCACATGGAGTGGGTGGGAAAGATCCTGTGTTTCGGGTGTTATGGCTTTCATCACAGTATGGCACGCATAACAGCAATCAATCTAAATGTATGTGTGCGCTTTGCGTGTGAATATATCTGCAGCTTTAATGCTGGCTTGTTGAATGGGATGTGCAAATTTATCCAACTAGGCAAGCACAAGTTAAAGCTAATTGGAGCTAATGGAGGTCCCTGTGGAGGTAGCAGAACAAACACAGACAGAATGCCCTGAAGCTTGATGTCATTCACATGTGAGAGCTCACAGGGGTGCAGCACTGCTTTGCTTTTCAGGCATGTACGCACATATGCACAATCGCACACGGACCCACTTACATACACAAAAGCGGTAGGTGGTCTGCAGAACAACTGTGGCCTCGAATCTAATCACCCTCAGGTAGGCCTTTCATCACAGAGATAGCCTCTCACCCTACGTAACTTCCAGGGAAACAGCGGCTCGTGATCAAACAGTTAAACACGTGCATGAGCACACAGGGTGAGCATCTGCATGCAGAAAAAAGGTAATTATATAAACTGTCAGAAAATAAAGTTTCTGTTGAAGCTGTGTTCAGTGCGTTATTTATCCATAGGAGTGAATGAGCACGAATAGATACATGGAGCCATATTTATTAACGGCTGTTTTACAGGTGCAAATGAATGAAACAGTGCTTCTCCATATTTACTAATGGGTCACACTGCTGGTTTTGACCTGTAAAATGGGTTTGGGTCAGCACATTATGTGTTTTGAGCGTTCCGACAAAAAGAAGAAGATTTATTCAAACGCACAGAACTGAGGGAGAGGAAAGTGTTTGTTTTTTGTACATTCAAAAGGCAAGTGGCTACTATGTGGTTCTTAAAAACCGTTTGAAAATGCAGAGATATACAAACATACAAATAGAAAGATAGAGAGGAGAAGACAAAGATCAGATGTAAGGCGTTTTATCATGATAAATCACAGCGAATACTCACCAGCACCAATACTGCATTGAATGTAATACAACCTCTCTTACTCTTCCACTCATTAATTAGCTTGCTTGTATCTCATTGCTCATGATGCTGCGGTATGTGGAAGCAGCCGATCATATATTTATTACCTTTTTTTTCATTGATCCATTCACAGCACCGATATGGTCAGTTTCTGGGTTTAAACGCTGTCAAAATGAACCACAAAAAACCCAGCCTTATCTGTCATAATTTCCAGATGTTTTATGTTACAGATTGTTGATCTGTCTGGACGAATATTAAACTCATTTCCTCAGTAAAGCTCACATGATTATGATCTACAATGAATCAAGCTGTGGAACAATATTTGTGTCATCCGTGCAGCAGCAAAGAGTACACTACCTCTGATAAAAGACATGAGCTTGTTGGAGCATATCTGAAGGTGCTTGAACAGGGCCAAATTAAGGGCAGCACCACAGGTCATTATGTAAATTCTACGTGACACTGGGGACGATGGCATAGGGGGCCTGGATTATCAGAGGGGATAACAGGTCCCAGCGCTACAGGCTGCTCTCATCTCTTCACTCGCTCTTCTACAGAAAGCAGCACAGCCATTGTCTTTTTATTTATTTATTTAGACCAAGGGGAAGAGGGGAAGCTTTCAAGCCATTTATCCTGGGGATGCACAGGGTCGTAGAATGGGACTTTTGTGTGACATGAATTCAAATGAAACCTTTGCATAGGGGGAATGGGAGCGAATACAGCATAAAGCTTGAGAGATATGAAGTGTAAAGACTCTCCCGTGCAGGGCTGCCCCGTAATCTGAAGAGCTAAGGTAATTAGTAGGCTCCACAGTGATGGACCCCCTAGCCAGGGTGGCCATTGCAGCCACCACCACTTGGCTCTCCCGTGTTTGCATTACAAACAGAATTCCTGCTGTTCAAAATTAGACCGCATATAGCCTGTTGTTTTCAATACGACTGGCTTTAATTGCTCCTTTGCATTCATTGTTAATGGCACCCGGGGGATTTTTTCAGAATCAATTCACTCTGAAATGGTGGACAACGGTAATAACATAAAGGTGCATCATTATGGTGCTTGTGCCGCACTCTCTAATGTAATGTAATACGGCGTAGTAAATCACAGCACGTGAATCTCAACCTGACAATCTAAACAAATAGTGGACATACACACAAAAACGGTAACTACTGCTCTAGCAAATAAAGCACCACACGGACACACACTTGTCGAGGACTGAATAAACACCGGGTTGCGAATGACTACAAGCAAACAAACAGATGACGCATTCCTGTTGAAGGGATTATGCCCTGTGTGTTGGTTCAGGGCTTCCTAGTAGCAAGACAACATTTTACAGAGGTGCATTTAGTAAACACAAAACACACTTTAGTACACAAACTAACAGCCAAGCTGCAATCACCGAGGTCATTGTCTTTGGTTTAAGCAAACTGAGCTGAAGTGGCCATGTTTATTACCTAAATTAAATATGTATATTACAACATATGAGGGTTTGTTAATAGCTCCTGAGCTTAACACAGACCTAAGAGAACAGGAGCGGTCATATTTTGGGAAAGCTATTTAACGTCTTGAGATTTTGCACATCAATAGCATTCTTTTAAGCTCAGCGAGTGTTCTAGAGATACCCAGTGATCAACATGTTGCACAAGATAGACAAATTGGTGGAATGTGCAATGTTTATGTTCTTGAATCAAAAAGATAAGGCCAATATGAATTTGAAGAGCACCAACCTCCAGGCGATATGTGTCCTATTTTGGTTGATATTTATCAAATTAATCCAGATATTATAGCCCTGCATGAGAACTGTATGCATCACCGACCATAGTCTAAACAGTCAAAAAGTGGCAAATGATGGAATCTCCTACAATGTAGAAGACCAAAAGTAGCATGTGTTTTGGATGCTGAGGGTATGATGATGATAGAGTATCTCCCAGAGAACCCGGTGATTACTTAGGCCTATCATGAGGGCCTTCACAACATTAAACAACATGGGTGGCTGGGGAAAGGTGTGCTCTTTAATCATGACAATGGTTATGCATACACATCTGTTGTTGTTGCTATGGCTGCAACCCTAGGATGTTGGATGTAACGACTTCAATAGCCACCCATCTCACCTGATTTGACCTGTGGGAGATTCCTTTGATGCGAAAAGTAATTGTCTGCAATTAAATTCTAAAGTTCTGTGAAAAATATGTGGCACTAGAAGGAGATTATGTTAGAAAATTACTGCAACACTTCTGTAATGTTTTCTGCACTGGTCCAAGAACACATCAGTCAACCAGAGCATCTATGCCAGGAGTGCCTGCATAAACCTGTGCTTTCATGGGCAGACGACTGAACAGGATCATAACACGAGTACATGCTCCTATATAAGAATCATAACAGCACTCTGCTCTCTGCTAGTCTAGGTGAGGTGTATCTGATATGTGTGTATAATTGAGTGGGTCTGTGTTTTCACTCTCATAAACTGAACACTAGCTCCAACTGAGGCCCTGTAGGCATTCAAGCTCATATCAGCAGACAGACGTAAGGTAATTGCATTTTATTCCCCTTGAAACACCCAGCTCCTCTTGCACTAAAAACATCTCACCTCCTATGGAGTTCCATAAGGCCCCAAACTCTGTCGTCTTCTCACTGCTTATTAATATTTATATATTTTTACATTTATACCGCTCTAGCGGCGAATGCTACATCTGTCAGTCAGGCTGGAGGCTAAAAAGAAACCGTATCTGAAAAATACTAATCTTCCTTTCCGTGCCATATTTTATTTATTTCACAAATGCCAGAAGAGAGAGTTGATTTGACTGAAGGAGCACCAGGCAGGGGGCAAATGTGCAGCTCTTTTATTTTGCACTCTATTGGCATCTCAGACTTACAGGGTAAAGAATTGGGTTGCAACTTGGCGCTGTAAAACAGGCAAAAAGTTGAGAGTAGAGATTACTGCCAAAACGAAGAAAGAAAACACACACACACACACACACACACACACACAGTTTCTATGCCAGATAGAGTATGCAAGCGACCACTAGGGATGTCTCCTTGTTTATTTTTACCTGAGATAAACTCAGGGCACCAAAATTATCCCAACACTGTTACCGGACAGCAGAATAAGCCAGCCTCGCGGCACAGAGGTGGCAGGGGCAAGGACAGGGTGAGGAGAGATATTTTGTACAGCGTGCCCCTTTGTCCCACCCAAGGTATTACTCACCATGGGGTGACAGTGGCTGTCAGTAAGATTAGTGGGGAGCCTTGACTGAATTGTCCAGCCTGCATACTGAGATAAGTGCTGACAAACACATTCACCTACAGGAATGTGCCTACCTTTGGTTCACAAAGGTTGTGCTTACTGAGACAAACCTGATTACTTTCAAATCTCTGCCAAGGAAATTATGATTTCAGTTGCGTCTGTCGGTTAGCAGGGTATCTCAGGTTACTGATGGATTTCAGTGAAACCTAGTGAGCAGGTTGGACATAATCTAGAGAAAAATATGTTAATAACTTTGGAAGCAGACGTGGTAGAATCAAATTTGTGTTGGGGGAGGGGGTGATCATAGTCTAAATTCCATCATTTAGAAACAGAGTCATAACTGGAGGACACTTCGGCCTTGGCAGAGGTATGTGCTCTCTCAGTGCCTTCTAGTTGTTGCTGTTATGATGTACTCGATCCTCATATGGAGACCTACATGCAAATGGTGAAACATTCGTCAAAGCTGCGGGGCATCGTATCTTTTTGTAATACTGCAAATGTGAATGATTGTGTGCATTTATGTGTTTGTTATTACTCCTCTCTTCCATTTACTGCAGAAAAGAGCCCTCCGTGCTTTCACAGATATTCTCCTGGGTCACGGCTTAGAAACAGAGAGATTACAACAGCTAGAAGCCCGGGGCCATACCACATCACCCAGACCTACCACCTTCTACCCACAAGCTGATTAGAAAATACAGCGCACACACTCGCACACACACACTCACAGTAAGAGCCGTAGAGAGCTCCCAGCTATAATATCATTTCATTTGAGTGCTTTTTGCGCTTCATCCAGCAGAGTACTATTACAATACAACCATTTTCAATCCCACAAAAGAGACAATATATACGCATGGGTCTATGCTACTCTGCAAAACATACCAAGCCGGCTCTTTCTGCTGTCAGAGATGTTTTGTGCTACTTTTGATGCTGAAAGCGGGAGAGGAACAATGTCATACACACACACACACGCACATATACCCTATATTATGAGGGAAGATGTGCCCTGTTTGTTTGGCTACAAGCTTTCAGTATAGTTGGCTCATTTGCCCTCCCACTGGTCAGCCCTAACCTCTGACCCCCCATCCAGATGCAGAAATTACCCCACAGCAGGCAGGCAAACAGCAGGTTCACACATATTCCCATATTTCTCCAATATGGGGTTACAGGTCAGAGCAGAGAAACAGCTGCAAAAATATGGCCGGCTGGTGGTGCCCAAGGCTGCATATCTCCGCTGTGGACTGAGTGGAGACTCTCATCATTAAAATAACTCATCGCCATCTCTCTCTCTGTCCATTCTCTCTTAATATCATCAGATTCCATTCTCTTTCTTTCATTCTTTCATTTTCTCTCTCTCTCTCTCACTGCTGTCCCATGTGTTGCATTTTGTCCCCTTAGCTCACTTTCATCTGCTTGTCAATGCTCTTTCGACATTCCCTCAAGCACTCAGGGTCTGATGAAGCCATATACATGCACATCCTATCATCCTCCACACACCGTGGCCAAACCTGATACCATCTCCACCACCATTTTCCCTATCTGCAAATCCTGAGCTAAGGGATTGTAAATAACACTGTCACTTCCAGAGATAAGATACAGGAAATATGGAAAAGAGTGAAGGTAAAAAGAATCATATGGTCGGCAGCGATACCACAGTAGAGGGAAATCGCAGATGGTGATATCATATGAAATGTGCATCCTTAATAGAACTTTAGAGGGAATAAAGCAGAGAAAGAGAGAGACAGACAGAGAGAGAGAGAGAGAGATTCCACCGGCATTAACATAGAAAAAATGAACGGAGATTACCTGATCACAGTCAAACTCAAAGTCTTCATATTCCATCACCTATGCCCCTTGCTGATTCTGTAGGCGAGCCTAAATAAACGTCTTTATTTAAACAGCAGCCCTATTCAAAAGTCTATTTCAAACACCAGCCCTAATTTGGCCTTAACAAGCCCCTGGGCAGGACAGTAATGATAGTAAGAGACCAGCAGGAGATTCTGATGGCCAAACCAGGAAAAAGGTGTGGTGCTGCTTGCAAGAAACAATAAAAATTAAATGTCAATGAAACTCTTTCCGTTCTCTTCCTAATGTGAATGGATGCACACACACACACACACATATATAGGTACACATTCAGATATGCACACACTTCAATTTTCTCTAATCCATGCTTTATGGTAATATGTAGCTCATTAAAATGTTAGTTAAAAACTCATTAAATTTCACTTGAAGAAGTAATGGCTTCATTACAGTAATATGCTGAAAAGCAAAGAAAAAGACACGCAAGGACAAGAAGAAGAAAGAGAGCACAGAGCGACAGCTTTCTAATCACTTAATTGTGTCTAAAATGGAATACATTTGCATAATAAACATTGATGCACTCTTTTCTCTTACCTATCTTGTTCATTCTTGTTGCACACTGTAATTCATGGCCACCACAATTTAAGATGCAAAAAATATATATTTGGTGGCCAGGGTTGATTTTCTGTGTTGTTGTATGACCACACATTTAATTTGGGGTGGGGGGGGGTTCACAGATGCTCAAACTGGAGCTTGCTGATACTGTCCAACAATGTGCCCAAGGGTCTTTGTGCCTTCTCTGATAAGGCACAATGTTGGGCTGACGCTCATGCACAGTCCAGGATGGACACTTTACAGCCAGAAGGGGGAGTAAAAAGTGAGGGGAGGGAGAGGTATGAGGGAAGGATTGATTTCCTGCCAATTCCAGCACACAGGCAGAGGCAGTGAGACATCATGACAGAGCAGGTGGGTCGCGAAAGGAAAGAGAATAAGTGAAGAAAGAGAAGAAAAGTGAGAAGCGGAAAGAGGGGAGGATGGAACGCACTGAGGCAGACATACAAATGTCTGCTCTTCATGCTGTCTCTCTGGGAGACTACGGCAAGCTGTGTGTATTTCTACAGGGCAATTCACACACAAATCTGAGCTCTTTATGTCATTCTGTGCCCAATAAAAGGAGCAAATAAAAGAGAATGCAAAATGAAAGCCCAAGATGAACACAAAGCTCTGTGATGTTTATTCTACCGGGCTGCGGTGGCTCAGAATCAAAGCAAAGTAAATGTGAGCATCATCTGCATAAATATGATGATGTTGATTTTGAGACAAAGTAATGCCTGTCGTTGTTTACTTCATTTGTCACATATTGCAGACTTATAACAAGGCTACAGGTCAGCCTGTCGCTGTTTTCTATCATAAATTATACAGTAGGATTTTGCATTTCTACACTGTGCTGTGATAACTTTATTGGTATCATAGAGTATGGCGTCACACAGTATGAGGGTACAATACAGCACCGCCACTTTGAATACTGTAGTAGTGCTGCCATCAATGTTCCATCTTTAATGGTTGCTAATTTCGTATGGACATTACAAGTAATAGACATATCAATCATCATATGTCATGGAAGCTGTTGCATTTTTATGACGGGGAGAGCAAAACTGTCAAGCAAACGATCCGCTAAGTGGCTACACTCAGAGCAGAATACCATGTTTGATTTGGAACATTTGGAAATATTGAAAAAATTCGCAGCTGGAAAAACAGCTTTCTCAACATCCCGCTGTTACTGCAGATATTGATTCTTATCAGGAGCAGAAAGGAATAGAACAATTTGGCCGTAGTTAATAGTAGTTGGCTTTCCATTTTACTGGAGCTAGAAATTGAACTTCCTGGGCCTTTGCAAAGAGTTGCAGACATGTCACTTCAAATTCAGTAATGGCTAAAATAATGGGTTACATGCTCTCTCTGGCATTTTAGTATGAATTACCAAACTACTTGACTCCAATACAGCCTTAAAACTAATATGGATTATCCCTGTTAGTCCAAAAAAATCTATTCAATTCAAATTCAAACTTAAAACTTAAAACTAAATTTCACCAGAGAAATCAAAATGCCTTTGTACGTCTTTCATCTTAGTGTTTCATTATAGATCCTGACTGGATCTCTTGCCCTCCTGCAGTGTTACAGTTAATAAAAGCCCCGCTCCCACAGGTTTCTCACGTAGCATTTCAAGTGTAAAAAATATTTAGTGACGCAAGTACAGCTGTGCTTCACACTACCTTGAACAGAACCGGAGGATTATATCTGTGTTACGGTGGCGTGTGAGTGTGTGTTCTGGGTGGCGCTGCTGTGTACGTGTTAGCTGTGGCCTATTGACATTGAAGTAGTGACCTTCCATGGAAAAATAATGGCCAGGATGCTGGAGGGATCTCAGGCGCTGTGTGTGTGTGTGTGCGTGTGTGAAGGCACATACTGATTTATTTATCCATGGTGTCATACTTATACAGGTAAATCTGGTGAAAATGGAACCCCCCGCCGCCTGGTTCTGCAGTCAGCAGTGTGAATCTTCGTATAATCTTTAATAGCTTCCTCCTCTTTTTCTTTATGCCAGCCTATTTGCCGCGTCTCCTTCCATGTCTATTTTATTGTTTTGGTCTATAATTGGATTGGCAGTAACGGGGAGCTGAGAGCCGTTAGGAGCTTGTAAAAGGTGTCACTCCGCGACGGCAGCCCTGTTTTAATTAAGCTCTCGGCTGGAGTTGAGCAGCTTTTATCAAGCCTGGTCGGATGAGCCCCAAGTGTGAGTGTGTTTCACGCTGTACTGCAGGACAAGCCGGAGGAGGAGGAGAGAGGAGATTTCTCCACAGCTGTAACAGCCCAGTTTACTGTACTCGTCATCCTTCCCTCCTCCGGTCCACATGTCTGGACCAAGCTGATACTGGGAGACATAAAAATTCAGCGTGTGTGAGAGAGCGTTTACCATGTGTATGGCATTGAGAGCCCCACCCATCATTGCGGTGCAGTCATGTGTTCATGTGTGTGCTGGTGCAGATGCAGAGCTCGCCCCACAACATGGCGGCTGCAGATGGGTACCAAACAAAAACACAAACATAAAACAAGAGCAGGCTGAACGCACACATTGGAGAAGATTCTTAAAAAATTCCACTGCCTTGATTGGCTATCTGTGTGTTTGATGCTGTAGGCAGTATGTAGCATAATGATGAGAGAGGTGCTCATCCCAGTCCTCGCCTGCCTGTTACCCCCTCCACAGTCTTAATGGCCCTCTCAGATCATCTTCCTTTCAATCAATACTGCCTGAAAGAAAGAATCCCTCACCTAAGGACACTTTGTTCCTCAGTACACATCACACGACACATCTTCCATACCAGGAGTCATCTGCCCATTGTGGATCAAGACATAATAGTGGACTTTGAACCTGTTCTGATATTCATCAAATGTAAATCTCTGGCTATTTGTTGGATGAAGGGTGTGCTACAGTGGGTTTGTGCGCAAAGGGAGGTTTGAGATCTGTCAGTGTGGGGAACAGAGAGCTGGGAGCAAACGAGGCAGGGTGTTAAATCACATGCAGGCCAGATGCAGAGACATTTAAAGAGATTTATTGATCACTTTATAGATCTCAACTCTTAAGGAAGAGTGAAAATTAAACTGGATACAGAGATGACCTTTTCAACAGCCTCACCCATGGATATTGGGTGAGGCTCACCCATGGGTATTTTTTTCTCTCTGTCTCCATGTCCCAGTATGTATATAATGTGTGTGTGTGTATGACTGAAAGAGAGCGGTTTGAGCATCTGAAAATTCTCCTCTGCACAGCCAGAGCCACTATCATCCTGAAGATGTGCTATATACTTTATGTGCGTCTTCAAGCGTGATTGAATGCTGCACATAACATCTAAATACTTGGAATAAATTGTAGCAGTGTTGCTGCCTGCTCAGCAAATCACTGCTACATTAGGCTCACCTAAGTACCACACGCTCATACACACACAAATCACAATCACACGCACGTCTATGCTGCAGTCCGTCAACGTGTATGGAAAACAGTTGCCTAGCAGTGCACCAACAGCACTAATAAAAAAGAAACTAATAACTCTCCGCTGCTATGAAAGGACAGGAATTACACAGCTACACATCATTCAACGCACACAAAGAGGGTTTACTGTACACAAGTATGGATTCAAATGTTTGTGCACTTACACGTAAAGACAAAGGCTTAAGGGTGTGTGTTGAGATGCCATCAGCTCGGTGGAGCGTTAACACGATTTATAGAGGCTGTAGTTTCAGTGGCGACATGCTGTGGAGAACCCTGCATCTTGCTAGAATCCACATGATCGTTAGGTTGTTTATTTCATAATCCAATGCGTGTTAATCATATTGCAGAAGTGCAATTGGGTTCCATTTGTGAGTCTGTGCTGTACACCTGGTTTATGTAACCTGTGCTCTCATGGGGGGGAAACTCATTCATGTCAAGGCCATGGAGCAAAACCCAGGATACCTAACCAGATAATCTGGCCTCTTGGAACCACCAATCTGTATGTAATATCCGCATCTACGTGAGTCTCTGTGTATGTGTGTGTGTGTGTGTGTGTGTGTGTGTCTGTGTGTGCACGCTCATATTATCATGCAAATGGAAAACAATCTGAAACACACCACTGGTTACCATGCTCAGGATCAGTGCAGAGCGCTGTGTCTAAACAATTCCTGCTCTGCCTGTCATCCCTCTCGGCACCCCCGTTTTCATTCGGATTTCTCTTAACTCTTAACTCAAAAATCGCTACTGTCTGTTCGCTTCCTCTCACATCAAAAAGAAGTAAAACCTCCATATTCCATAATGTGCTGCCACTGCAAATTTCCCCGATTTGTCTCTGTGGGCTCCGGGAACGCGTCTTCATTTTTAGGTTAATCATTTAGGCAAAGGAACACTTAATGAGGCAACTTCTAATCCGGGGCTGTCTGGAGTTCTGTCAACAGTATCGACTGCACTGCAGATGGGATTAGATATCGTTCGAGGGCAATGATGACCTACATAGCAAGGACAAGACAGTGGCTCAACAGCAGCACAACACAGTGATCCCACATCTCTCCAGGGAAGACTCTGCAGCAGGGGCGCAGCAGTAAAAAGGACAGTGCCCTGCATTTGTATCTACTGTACATGTGCAAGCATTTTCACTTCCACCCACACAGTGTCCTTCATCTTGACAGTCCCCAGCCTTCACATCAACCACAGGGAGGATGGGACCAGCTACACTGTTCTGCATATCTGGATGTCACGAATAGAATCCACAACTTGATTTCGAAAGTCAAACAAAATGATATGTCATCGATTATTCTGCAAATGTCAGGGCGGTGCCTGACCTTGGTATTAAGCTAACGTCTTCGTGGCGAAAGACAGAAACGCCAGAGCTGAATGGTACACTTGAAGTCAGACAACTTGTATTCCCTCTGGCAACTTCATTGTCATCTGTACTATTATGTTTGTTTTTTTGCAACTCAAGATCAATGCATAAAATTCATAGTTTCCACACTACTATGGAACAAACGAAGAACAACAACATTGTGTCTGCAAGCAAGAATGCACCATTTATTATTCTTTGTCTTAAATGACAAATTTATATCGGCATTGAAATGACTGGAATATGATGATTTATTATTATTATTATTATTATTATTATTTGTGCTTATAAATGTCTGTACACAACATAAAGTATAGCATCAGCCTTGGCGACTAATACTTCCATGATCGAGGATTCTGTTCTGTAAAGAACCTTGAAGACAATTCCATCTATTGCTTGAATCAAAGGTGAATCCTTGCCATTTAAGGAAGAAAGCTGAATTTTCCTTGATTATTTCCAGGTCCTTGAAAGGTCACTGTGATACAATGACATTTGAAATCATCATGTCCAACCCAAGAAAGGAGGACATATGGGAGCCATTATGAGGGACCTCTGCGGTTGCTGTGCACATTAGTGTGCCTGCAGACACCACTTGAGGTGTTTTTCTTGCCTCCGCTGGAATCTCTGATTGCACACGGGCATTACATGCTCGGATCAGTGGGGATGCCTGACGCACATAATACCGAGACACACACACACAAACACCCACGCACGTACATATCCACACACCGTCACGTGAATTCTCTCTCTCTCTCTCTCACACACGCAATCCTGTAACACCCTCCCATGTCTGAACACTGAACAACCAGATGCACTGTCCCTTGGGTAATGAAAGAGCATTGTGAGACTGTGGTTGCTGTAAAACCCAATTAGTGTGCGTGGTTTTATCAGTTCTCCCAGCACTGCACACACAGATAACCCCAATCACAAGATTTGTTTGTGTGCCCCCTGCTGGACACAGCAACGTATGTAGATGTTGGGCATTTAGGCGAATGCGGGGGCTCAATTACAGTGATTATGTATTCCAAGTTAATGTGTTATCCATAGGAGCCTTAATCAAGATAAATGAGTGTAAAATGACTCTGTCTGTGTTGGCAGAGGCTAATTCACAATGGGAAAGGCCTTCTGTAATAACGGACGACCATATAAAATCACAAGTTGTATGTACTCTTCAGAATTCATTATCATGCAGCTACATCTGAGGAAGAGGAAAAAAAACACCCCAGAAAAACCAAATAATTAGATGAAAATTGTGGCCGTTTATTAATATTTCTGATGCAATCTTCTCAGCAGGTTTCAGAGCTGAAATCCCTGCAAATGTCTGTTTAAAAAAAAAAAGAAGTGGTGGCTGACAGCGCCGCGACACCAGCTTTATCCCTGCCTTCAAACACCTCCATCTTCCACAGCCACATAAAAGAGCAGAAAAGAGCGGTGGCAATCTCTCTGCCGTTCAAGCAGCCGGCATGCTGTGGAAGCCTCTGCTTCACCACAGCCGTCAAAAGACCTACTTCTGTATTCATGTGCCACATCACTCTGGGCTCTTTGATGGCACAGATCGCTGTCAAGACGACGAGGCTCCTTCCAAATATGCTGCACGGCTGTGAAAAGGTATAAAAACGGGATTCGGTTGCAACACACAGGCAAAGTTTGTGATTATTCTGACGATTACTCAATACGTATACGCTGGCTAATCAATTTCAACCTGTATTTAGCATTATTGAACATCAAATGCCGCTTAAGTGAATTTTCTTCCAATAATATTGACTTTGCTGCCGTGTGGGAGGGGACGTTGGTGCTGAGGAAGTTCGTTAGAAGAGAACAAGAGGAAAAGTGATCAGGCAAGATGAAGAGAGATAAAGAGGAGAAGAGGGGGGAGAAAGGTGGGTAGGAAGGAGGGAAATGAGACAGTGAACTGTTTTTTCACCGTCTTCCATTATTCAGCCCGGAGCCATGAATAACTGAATAACTGAATCCATGATAGTAGGGATGGAGGGGCTGTATTTTCAAACAGCGTGTCTGAATGTGGGGGAAGCATAAAAATCCACTAGAAAGCATCCTCCATTTTAAATGAAGAGAGGAGCTCTGCTCATGCATGACTGCTTCCTACAGCTCTATGTCCATCTCAGCTCAGTCTGGTGAAACCCTCCACGCACGCACGCACGCACGCACGCACGCACACAGACACACACACACACACACACACAGCCCCAATGCACTATGAATATGACAATGTTCAAACAGCCTGATGTGTCTCCTATTAATCAACCATTGAGGACAGTTTCAGCTCAATGGAAATTCCAGTTGTTTTAGCCCTGCTGTTCAGAACAGAGCCAACAGGAACATTCCTTACTCCAGTCAAGCTTTTGAGAAGTCACCCACCCACACACGGCGCCTCCGCTCGCTGCTGCCCCTGAATTAAATATGAGGACAAGAGTGAGGAGGTAAGGAAAAGAAGCACAGAGATAAGAGAGGATGGGCCAAAGAGCACCTGTTTATGTAGCGGAGTGGTGAGACGTGACGTCCCTTCTGTGGAAAGAGACCCCTGACCCCAAAACAGCATCATGACAACCGGTATTTTGCATTCTCCACAAGAGCCTGAACGCAGGTACTGTTATTGTTGAACATTTTACATCACCGTGATTCCGCGGCATCATGCTCTGACAGGATCCGTGATGTTAATTGTGTGTTTAGACCCAGTTTGTCACTTTTCACCGTGACAGCCATGCTTGGCAAAAGAGCACCATTAACATAGATAATTCCTGGCCCTTTTTCCTTAAAGCAGGGATCGAAGTCGATCAACACCATTGGGAAGAAAGAAGACTAAACATCTAAAGTGCCTTTTATCATGCAAGTGCTGATTATCTTAATCATGGCTGTCAACACTTCAATAAATGTGTGAGCTATTAATGCCAGCAATTATATGAGCTCGGTGCAAATGTTGCCTGTGTGTAGTGAGTGGCTGATATTGTAAGGGGATACAGCACACACAGGGCTCAGTTTTGCAAATGGCTTTGCGACCCCTTGTGCCCACTTCATTGTTTAGTCCAAGCGATTGAGCAGGAAAACTTTGCATTTCTACTCTACACCCTGAAAATGGCTACTCGAGCAGTTTTATAGTGGTAATTTTACTGTGAAAATGGTTTCATTCTGAGTTCACAGTGAATGCCTTCTTGAATTGTAATGGCTGCTCTCCTCTACACCACTCCAGTGTCTGCTTCTGGGCTGTGCCTGGAGCTGTAGATCACTCTCCCAGGAGTCCTCCCTTCACTGTCAGGCCAGCAAATTCCACCTTCATTAATAGCAAGCACTCATGTCTGACTTAAATTAACGTACTGGCTATCAATTAGCTCGGGCAAGGCCAGCCATAGTGTACTCAAGGGGAAAGAAGAGACACATGTTGGGTCTGTGGAAGCACGAAGGGCTAAACGCTGGACAGCATTTACAGCCTTTGATAGATAATACGGCACCTCGGCCATCATTAACACATCTCTCTTTAGACTCGCTTCATCTTTAGTTCCTTCAATCACTGGAACGGTCCAACTAATGAGACTGATTTCACCTTTATTCTTCACACAATTGGTGTCCTTCAAGAAGAAATTTAGTTTTGTCCGCCTTTTGAGTCTGATTCGCAACCAAACGGACCCTTAACTTAAGACAACTACACAGTTTTATAGCTCAGCTCAACCTTGTTTTTTTTTCTGTCAATTACTCATGCATCCATTCATTTCTCCATCTACCCCATCCCTTGATGAGTTAATTTCTCTCACAGTGCCTGTTGTCTGAGTGACCCTGATGACCCAGGAGAATCTCCTAACAGGCTCTTCTTGCCCATCAGGATCGATTGGTCCACGGCACCCTGTCAGACGCGATCAATACATCATTCCTTCAGTAACGAGGCCCCGCTCGCTTTGCCGCCTCTTCCTTCCCTGCATGGCTTTACTTCTATTTTATTATTATTTCTCACAGCCGATCGATGCAGGCAAACAGGCGCACTGTAAACCACACCACAATTAGAGCAGCCCGTAGTCTTCCCGTTGACTCAATCTCCTTCGCAACAGACAGCAAATAAAGCTCCAGCACAAATGATAATGAAATCTAATGGGATTCTGCTGAATTAAATCTCTTAAACGATGAAGAGGACCAAGTCACAGTTGTGGTATGCATTAACAGACAATGAGTTGAATCAATTATTGTGGAAGCCTTCAACAGGTGAAGTAAAAATATAGAATAACAAACACAACATAGAATGGGGAATTCCACGGGTCGATAAAAAAAATCTCACACATACGCCCTTAAATATACACAAATTATATCAGAGAAAGTGATGACACACTTGAGTGAACACAGTGTGAATTTGAGATGTGTTTTCATCTCATTAAACTGATCTCTGCAGGACAGAAATGATATTTCTATAATGTCGAATGTAGGAAGATGACATGCTTATTGATAAGATAATTCAATAATGAACTCTGGCCCTAATTAGGCAATTTTGGTTATGGGAAGCACTAATGACATATTTAATGTTCCAATGACAGCTTTAGAACTATAATGAGTCCTTATTCCTTTGTCCCTTAGTTTGATGAGCAGCGGTGTCTAAACTGGGGTTAAACACTGGAACGGTGTTTGAGGGAACTGATTTTTTTTCCCTGCAATGTCATTGAATTAACAGCTGCCTGGTGGAGAGACGAAAACAGACATGGAAATAATTTGATCATTGAATTATAGATTTCACACGCCTGTGCAGTTTTGCCTGGCTTTGAGGGCAAGCCTGCCTGAGAATAGTGTTGGTGATGCGAGAAAAACTGTCTGCTCAGTGCAGGCGGTGTGCAGGGCAGCAGTGTGGAACCGCAGGAGTAATTAGCGAATCAGGCCCCAAGCTCCCTGTGAAGTCCAGCCTTTGAAGGAGGGAGCTCAGACCGATCAGGGGCCCCTCTGATGTATGTTTGTGAATCTTTCAAGGGAGTGAGAGCTGCTAACGAGGCCTCGTCTATTACCATGCGAGATGTAATTAGCTTCGTTGGAGGAATGGAGCAGGGCCAAGCAAGAGTGGCTCAATCTGGGCTCTGCGTGCCTTAGTGTCCCACAGGGCAGCAACAGCAGGAGGACGAAGTGAGCAAGTGGAAACATACTCCCTGGAGAGGAGACAGAGGGCCCAGAGGCCCTAACACACAGGCCCACCAGACACACAGACACCATACTGAAGGAGAGGGACACAACACGGCTGGCAGCATCAGGCTCTTTGTTCGAGGCCCGATAAGAGATTTGGGACGATCTGTTGAGGCACAAATACACCTGTGCCCTACTGGGCAGTATTTGTGTTTATTCAAGAGAATACTCTGGCAGTTTTACTTTTTTTTAGTTGAAGTGTTTTTGGCGATCTCTGCTGTTCACTTACCACCATCACCTTAATGGAGCTCCGTGCTATTATTTTAGCATTGCAAAGAATTCTATATTCTTACATACAAGCGTGTTATACTACAGTCCCTTGTAAAATCTATTTTGGGTGGGTACAAGTTTTCCTTACAACACCTTGGATATATGTCTCCCCGTATTCTCACAGCTAGGCAGGCAAACTGATGTGAGAAGACACCAGGAAGTTAGTACCGTCCTGTAATCCCTGAAAAATACAGTAGTTTAGGTGGCCACAGCGTAGGCCAACACTTAGTTGAGACAATGGAGGACATATTAGTATCTACGTAAATTATTCCAGATTAATTTTCTGTGGAATATGGAAATACTGTGGACCTGGTAAGTGAACAGAATTTATTGCCCAAAGTGCCCTAAATCATTAAATGTACAATGTTGGTGACCTGTTACGGTATCATTTTGAAACATGACTTTAAGGAAAGCAAACCTGTTATGACCCAGAATGGAAAATGGATTTTATTGTTGTCTTAAGATAAATGTGGGCTGACCCTATGGAACTGTAAGATGACAGCTACTGTACCCTCTTCATTCCTGTCACAACACAATGCACACCTCCAGTTTTCATTCACCCATGCAATAATCATGATCTTTTCTGTGTGTGTGAGTGTGAAGTATTTGGGTCGTGCCAAGCAACAAACACTCGGTATTTAAATAGTTGTCCGTATTGCATTTAAAAGCAATCACTTTGCTCTCCAATTAAGATGTTTCTATGTCTTTATAAATCAATTTACAATCAGAAAGTTTGATTTGTGCCAATTCCAACCCCATTAATATGTAAAGAAGCCAATTTACGGCCTTAATCGCAGTGTAACTGAAGTTTTAAAGGGCATGTAAATTTACCGACTGCTGGGATTGCTTGCCAATGTCTTCCTCTCAGGTCACGTTAGGGTCAGGTCAGGTGTGGTACTTGCTGTTAACTGTTTCAGGTGGCCTTTAACCCCTTAAGGTTCAGGCCCTGTGCCCCGAGGTGTCAAGAAGGGTCGTGAGAGTCGTGATTGTTTTCACTAAACATCAGCAGTGATTTAGTGAAGCCTAATGAGCCATTAGTCTTCATCTGGCCTGACTTTACACATAAAACCAACAGAGTACTAACCGAGGGAATTAAACACAATATGGCAGAAGCACCTGCTACACACACATCTTTGTTCTTAATTCCCTGTGTCAAACATTTAACAGAAAGTTGCTTGCACAGTGCAGTTTCCGCTCCTCGTCCTCTATGGAAACATTTCCCTGTGTTCCTCCAGTTAGACTGTGTGCCTTTCTGTCTCTCCTTCTATCCAGGAAGGTTGTTGAACCCGTTAGGCAGGGCTGCTTGCATCAGTATGCAGCATGGAGACGGTGAATCAATGGAGCCTGGAGGACTTTCCACTCTCTCTGTCGTAGCTCCACTATTAATGAGCAGGAACCTGGGAACGTCCACTCCCCTCATGGCCACAAGTTAAATTACCAGCCGTGAATCAACGCAGCATTTACGGGCAGCAGCAAATTAAAGTGACTAAATCTGCAAGGACAAAAAGACCTCACATAAACAGGAAGATCATAGGCTGGGCCAAGTATGGGACCAGAGGAATCCAATAAATAAACAAAGAAATAACCGATATAATGTAAAGGGGGAAATCCTTCAGTTCTCAGTGGACCTATTTGGTTTAGTGTGTGTCTGTGTGGATCAATGGTAGCCTATGTGTTAGTGCCTTGTATAAATGCCAGGGCCAGCAATGGGCTCGGCTCTTGTTCTCATCAAAAAACACAAATATGTTGAAAAAAAAACAAGCCACATATAAAGAGAGAAAAAGGAGAGTAGAGTAATATTATAACACACCATATAAATCAGCAACATAGTAAAATAATAGATAGGTAAACAAAACAGTAAAGTGGGTGGCGAAAAGGCTTTTAAACATTTAAGCACAGTGGCGGGAGACGCCGCAGGATGACCTCTAATGGGAGAGAGGGAGAAGCGGAGGAGTAGTAAAAGCCTGATAAAATAAGTGACTGTAACCTCACTCCACTTAGCTGTCAGACAAAGAGATGTTTTAGGGAGAGCATGAGCAATATCACCATAAAGTCACAACATGGCGTATGTCTGCAGCTGTTTGTGAGCAGTCTCTCTTTTTCTCTGCACACTCAAATGAATCGTGCACTGGCGATGAAAAAAAAGTGTTCATAAACACTGTCTGTGTATGTGTGTGGGTGTGTGTTTCTGAAACTGGAACAGGGTGTATGCTGCGTACCGAGAATGTAAAGTGCGATGGGGTGTGCCAAGACAGGGAATCACCAAAGAACAACGATATATCTTATCATAGGTTTAGAATCAAGAACTTATGGAGGGAGAGGTCTGTCTGTAAGGTCAACCTTCTGATTAATATGCCCACGCAGACACACCTCACTCTGAAAATCAGTCATATTGTACCCGAGTAACAAAAGGTATTAAAGCCAGTGCGTCAGGTAATCAAACGGATTGACTTACTGGAATTGGAGCTGCTACATTTCTGAGCTGCTGCCAAACAGAGACCTTGATATAAAACAGAGCGCGAGCCACTGCTGGGCTGATTTAATGGTGTGTGACTTTGAATAGGTGGCACTATGGTTTGGCTTTACCATACTTTTTTGGTGTGGCGTGGCTGTTTGTAGGTCGTTGTGGTTTTGACAGTGTGTCAGTGTGTGTCAAACATTAAATGCTTCAAAATAGGCCTCCAGTAAAAGTGCCTTGGGACCGGACCGCTCACCCTTCTTCCATCTCAGTACTGACAGTCCACCACTAAGGGGAAGACAGTGTAATTTCACTGCTGGCTGACGTCCATTCAACTTGAGTGATGAGGGAGCAGGCCCCCCCCTACACACACACACACACACACACATTTGCACGCAGAAAATGATAGTAAAACACCAAACTCAAAGCCAGCTTGGCTGTGTTGACAGGCCCATTTTCAGTGGAGTTTCACACTCTAATTCCAGGGAAATATACAGGCCTGCAGAGCACTACTGTACGCTCCAGTGCACCCTGACCCCTCCCCAAACCGTTGCTATCCAGTGCATCATCCTTTGCTTGTACCCCATTCCCACGCTTCATTATCATGCTGAAAACAAACCCTAATAGGTTTCCATTCTCCCTGCCATCAGGTGTTCTTCAAGGTGAGAGTTGATGAGAATATGCACGGACCTCTCAGGCTATGTTAGATGCAGAGAGTGAGACATGGCCATGGATGGGGGCCCCTCTGAGGCTGGGGAGGCCTCCAGTCTGATAGACCCTGATGAAGACAAATGAACAGGACCAATATCGCCTCCCTATGGTGAGATATCATCTACAGGAAACGTGGGGGGTTGCGGACAGGTTGTTGGATGATCGGCGTCCAACATAATTGGTGACCTGCAGGCTTAGATGCGGGGAGGCGAGGGCTCTCCGGTGACTGAGTGGCATGGGTGTCAATCTACTCTGAGCAGCGGTCAGAGGTCAAGTGATCTGCAGGGGTAGAATTGGAGGGATAGCGATGTATCTCTAAGATAAGGCCTGTTTGCTGCTCTTAGAGAGAGTGAAGGATAATTTGTCATTGCACAATCAATACACACCTCAACAGTCATTTGTTGAAAGGATGAAGAACAGAACAGTTGCACATCAATAAAATCTGCAATTTGTTTCAGGTTTATAGAGCACAAATGATAATCCCAAAGAGGACAAATCTGTGTTTATGTGTGGTCTTCGTTGCAGGTTCACAGTCAATACTAGACAGTAACAGAAAAAGAAAGCTGCTGTTGAACACTAATCAGAGGCGAGGTTTGAATATTGCCCTTCGTGCTCAGTTCTACTGGAGCAGCTGGAGGGAAATCGATCACAGACCTGAATTAATACTTAATCATCACACTCCAGATGCCCATAGTCAAAGCTTGAGTCCACTGCTAAGCAAATATGGGCTGCACAGAGAACTCTTAATAGTCAACGTGAATAGTGGAAACACAAATAGACTCATTCCTAAACACTCACAAAGATCTATGTTCAGTCTGTCAACACTTCCAAGTGAGCTGGCCAGACTGTCGTCTTGTTAGTCAAAGCCCTTTCTGCACAATTATGTCTCCATCTCCATTGGACCTTGGTCTTAATGACAAAAATCCCAAAGAGAAAGAGAGAGGAATGTAAATATGTTGCCCCACACTACAATATATATTTAAGTGACACTACAAAAGAGGATGTGAATATGAATGGCTGCAGTGTCCAGGCTGCCACTTGGGAGTTTCCTCCAAATTGTATTCACACACAAAACTGCAGTGCCACGATGTATGAGAGGCTTTCACCAATGACTGACATGGCTAATCACACTGGCCTCTGATTGGAGAAAAATGAGACAGAGATAGCCATTAAGGGACTCCATGTGAGAAATGGTTGTACACCCTGTTATTTGCTACCTAGGCAACAGATGGAAAAACATTTATTGTTCTGTCTCACAAAAATAATGGTGGACCAACAACTGTCTGTGCCGATGAATCGAGGATTCAACCCATGACAAAACACATGAACACTTTCCACTTAAAAGATCATTGTGCCTTAAGAAATTGGAAGAATAATTGGGGACATTATTTTATCTAATTGCCTTGATTCATAAAATATAAAAATAAACATAACAACAAACATCAAGTTATTTAAGAGATGTGTGAAAATAGTTCAGAAACTTCTCAGCAGCAGCTGAGCCAAACAAAAATGAGCATTTATAAAACTGTATGCACAATATATTAGTCTAATTTATCAGTACGTATGTCAGTGCGTTTACATGCACGTTAAATGCATGGCGGCACGGTGGCTTGGTGGTTAGCACTGTTGACTCACAGCAAGAAGGGCGTCGGTTTGAATCCTGGGGTCGACTACCACACCTTTCTGTGTGGAGTTTGCATGTTCTCCCCGTGCCTGAGTGGGTTTCCCCCACCCACAAAAACATGTATGTTAGATTAATCACTCCTGCCGTGGTCCCTGACCAAGACAAAGGTAGAGGATCTGGAGTTGGTCCCCGGGCGCTGTTGTGTGTGTGTGTTTGCATGTGCATGTGTTGGCAGCCCACTGCTCCTCATTGAGGATGGGTAAAATGCAGAGAATGAATTTCCCCAAGGGATTTAATAAAGTATGTTTCTTCTTCTTCTTCTTCTTCTTCTTCTTCTTCTTCTTCTATGAGGGAAAGTTTTGTCCCTTTATTCTGATTTATGGGGGTTTTCCCTCTGTGTCTACACATGGTCCCACAGAACATATGTATGAACATAAGAACACTGACAAGGCTCTTGGTTACCTTCCTATTAATGTTCTTAAGTTATCTAAGAGAACAGTGGCTTCATGCCTGTCAGGATGCTTAATACTCCTTTAATTGCCCTGAAATGGCCCAGAGAAACTGCTGATGTCAGGAGGAAAACACCCACACACATCCTTCAGTTCTTTACAACCACAGCACAATGATATCAGCTTTAGTGTCACATTAACAGGTTTGCCTTACAATTACCCGTGCCACGTGATATTTAGACCAATTCCAGCCAGAGGGAGGTACAGTGTGTGTGTGCTGGACCGTTGATCAGCAGTTCCTTTGTCTTCATGTCTGACGCTCTGTGAAGGAAACAGTGTTTCCTGACATCACATTCTGCTATCCGCTGTCAAAACGTGACATTATATTCACACACAGTCCTCCATGTGTGTGTGACACATGCAGATGAAGTTACTGCTGTTATTACTGACTGTCAGTACATTTAAATGCACTCAATCCTTACTGCAATTAAAAAATGTGATTACACACATAAGGTGGCATGCTCTGATTAAGATGTTTACGTGCCTGAATAAAGTGATACTTAATCACAAAGGGGCTCTGTCTACATATAGAGCATCTCAAGTCTTAATGTGTCCCCAAGACAAATGCTGTCTCAGTGTGTAGACACCTTAAATATGCTGCTCACCACGATATCTTAACAGCAAGGACTTTTTCAAATGTGCATTTCTTTGGTTTTTAACCCTTTTTGTTATAAACAGTGACAAATAGTGGTTTATGTGCTATGTTTGTTGTGTCAGTTGTCAATATTTGGCACATTGAGGGTATATACTGTATATGTAGGAGAGAGAGCTGTTGTGTATGATTTTAAAATGAAGATGATGAATGATGTGTTACAACCGTAAAGCCATCATGAGTGTTTGTTTGTAATTATATGGCTTGATGCTTTTTTAAGACCCTCGGCAACGTGGTGCAGCTATTTTTCCTATTATCTGCTGAGTCCATAAAGGCGTCATCATCATCATAACCCTCGGCTCCAGCAAACTGACATTTTTTTCACAGGGTCATAAGTTTTCTTGTTGGGGGAGCTGCTAAATGAAAGGTAAATAATAAGGCCTTATCAGCTCTCTGCAGCTTTGCACACTTCTTCCAAGTTTTGACTCAGTTCATAATTTCAGGTGATAACGGCTCATTTGCAGCTTATCAGTAGTCCTCATACGTCATCCAAAATATGCATCCTGTCACTGGAAAACACAAGAGACCCAAAGCACCAGAGAGAGGTGATGCTGCTGGTGATGGGTGGTAAGGACAAAGGCCCCAGTAGTCACGTACAAGCTGGAACTTTCTGGGCAAAATGGTGCCATTTAAGACTCTAAATACTGTTCTTCAATGTTCCCAGGGCCTCCAGTGTCCATTTTTCTTGTCTTTTCTACTTCCAATCTAAAGATATGACAACAAGACAAATGAACAGATGGTTAGAACATTCCCATACAGCACAGTCGAGGAAAAATACTACTTCATTGCACCTCCTATTTCTCCTTCTACTGAGTTCATTCCGGCAGTAAGTGTCGCCTGTAATTCATCTATTGTGTCAGAGGACCCACAACAGCAAATGTGGAACACTCACAGTTGAGAAGGTTCACTACATTTTGATTTAGCAGGCAAAGTAAGGCAGAGTAAAAAAATACCCAAAGAAACATTACTTGAAAGGAAGTATTATTACTTCAAATGCTTTCCTGTCAACATTCATTGGTAAAGTTATTGTCATTTTTATCAGCCTCGACCTGAGTAGAGCAGAGTTGGGATATATCTGATCTGACTTTGTTGGAACAACATTTAATGCAATGCACAGTCTGGGGTATGGTCTTTACTTCAGGGGACCTGGAGGTCCCATTTATCATCCGGGTTTTATTTCCGTTTTATTATTATGAATATTTTAAATCCATTTAAATAAATGTGATCAAAGCTCTGTCACTGCGTGCGCTCTGGTGTAAGAGGTTAATATTTAGACCTTTCTTCTTCTGATGAAGAGAAACGTCGGGGTATCCCCAAGGTTGTTTGCTCCAAATATCAAATATGACTTTTTGAATCACTGGTGAAGGGCAGAGCTCAAATAACCATGTGATATTTGGACTAATTATGACCAGGGGCCATATTTGCTAATGATTTGTTGTCCTTTTAGGTGCAAATGAGGGAAATAAGCTCTTTAACAAATATGGATGAGGGCAGTTGAGATTCCTTTAAATATGTGGCAGAATTTCCACAGCAGAGAAACCAGCATTTGGTTTTTTAAGTCATTTTGTCAGATTCTGAGTTTAAACGTTGTGATGTCAGTGACCTCAAATCCCTGATTTTTCTGATGTCAACCTTTTTTTGTAGATCTGTGCAATATTCTCCTCGGGGGTCCTGCACTAATCATCCAAAGAGCCTGACTCACTGCACCCATAACTTTGCAAGCTGTGTTTGTTCCCCTTAACATTCTACCTCATCTGAAGCACAGCGCTCCTTCAGTGTGCATGTGTAAGAGAATGATTTGGCTCACCTTGTCCTCTGGGTCCTAAAGATAGCTCTGAACGTTGTGTGCGTAGAGATTCCTCAGGCCCGGCCCTCGGGGAGCTGTCTATGCTCCGATCAATACAAGCTTGTTGTCTTCAGTGTGACATGTCTTTGCATGCTTAATGAACTTTCTCTGTTCGCTGTCTGAGGCCGTATTGATCCTCCAAACGGGCCGCATTGAGCAGAGATCTCAATTCTGACTGGGCAGCACCAAGGCACAGAGCTCCATACATCACGCGGACAGATAGGAAGCATTATGCTTCTTTTTCTGTGCCGCACTATTCCAGTCACTTTGCAGCTCCTGGCAATCTATCTGTGATCTTCCTCAGACAGCTGGTTAAAAGAGGTGAAAAGGGGAATCTTAATCTAATTAAATGTGGAGAACCAGTGGGAAAGTCTCTGTCAGTGGAGGAGTTTCTCTGCAGATGTCTGTCGGCTGATACCGGTGAATAATGAGCTCTGAGGTCAGCATCACAAAGTCAGTCCAGGATTTAGTCTTTTCTCCGCTGTCACCTCCTGCTGCAGGGAGAGCTCCAGGAGCTCCAGGATCACACCTGAGTTCAAGCATTATTTCCAACTTAACATACTGAGAAGCAGCTTACACTGCACATCAGCACACACAAACACACAAGGAAGACCTGATAGCAGGGGAAAAAGGTCAGCCGTGAGTAATTTATATTGTACAAAATCTTTCCCCACAGCCAATACAATATCATCGTTTATTAAAAGATCCATGTTTTGATCGTAGTTCTACTGTCTGAGAACGTAAACTGAGACAAAGTAACCTTTTTTTTTTGGATTGGATTCCCACACCGTCAAACTGCTTCAGAGATTAAAGACCAAAAGCATTCGGTAGTAACTGCAATGTTTTGGTTTCAGTTCCGACCCCAAACACATCTGCTGATATTCTATGATAATATATTCATCATAAACAGATCCCGTTTCCAAGTGCAGCAAACTGTGGCACTGAGCTTCCTGTCATGAAAATACCCAGGGTGCATCAACACGCTTTTCTGCGTTTTTGGGTCAGCGCAGTGATCAACAAAAATAGAGCCAGACAAATCATATTTTACAAATTTAAAACGTTTATGATGGTTTCTTCTGGAGCATCTGTTGAGGAACTGATTTGACTTGCATGAGCTGACAGACGATTGGCACTTTGCTTCATGCAGTGTTATAATTGCACTTTTTTGTACAACAGGCTTGTTTGAAGAAACTTTTTCTTAAACGATAACAGGAGGCACAGAAAACGTTCACAAGTCTCACAGTCAGTGCAGCCCAGTGTAGTTTGCTGTTTCCTTCAGTGATGATGCCATTCACCAAAACCAAAGATGCAGGCCAGTGCAGATGATAAGCTGGCAGAGTTGTCTCATACTAGATTGATGTGAGTGATTGGGCCGTGTAGAAGAGAGATTTCTGTCAGTTTGTTCTAGGTCCAAAGTGTCCGAGGTCTGCCCTCCGAGTAATATCAGGTCATTTTCTTGTGACCGTCAGTGACTAAATATGGACAAAAAAAGATCAAAAATCTTTGATCCAAGATTTTGTCTGTCAAGTGTTAACTTTTCTAATGTTTACAGCTGTGACCGTTGTTCAAGGAAAACATTGGGTGTTGATCTGGATTTTTACTTCCATAACAAATGAAAACATTTCCTTACAAAATAGGTAATTGTAATAAAGATTATGTGTTGTTTTTCACAGAGTATAAGATCAGGCCAACATGGATGCTGTAACAGTGTGGATAGACCTCCTGTACCTTAATAGATCTTCACAGGGCTAGATGAGATACGTATGTGTCTTCTTTGAATTTCCAACGTGGACAGAGTGCTGGATTGTCTTTTGAGAACTAGCTAACATCTTTGGTGTAATGGGTGCACATTCTCTGTGTTGTTACAGACAACGGTATCTGAGAAACGAGAAGAAGGTTCAAAGCACAAAGGTTTAACATAATATGAGACCTTTAAATCTTTCAAACTTTAGAATGTCACGGCTGTGTGTGTGTATGTTTGTTTGTGCTCGGCTGTCAAGTGTCGATCCATCACATCCTGCTGCCACTTTCTCCAGTTTCCATTTGACATCACTGTCAAAGAACGTCTTTTCCGCCTGTCTGTTTTCTTTCTCGTGTCTTCGTTTTCATTCAGTCACTCCTCTGCAGGCAATCTCAAACATGACTCTGCTGTGGAGTTGAAATCCATATATTGCTTGGTCAAGGATGATATTATCCTGTCCACATCATTTAGGAAAACATACATAAAAATGTCAGAGGTGCCTCTCTGTAATGCGATTTGAAGTTGATCCTTTTGACCGCCAGGAGTCCATAAGATATGACATGATATGAGAAGAGATACAGGGATGACAGCTTTCCTGTGATTTAAAATGTAAATTTAGCATATTATCATCTCAACCATGTGCTTGCATCACACACACCAAACTCAGTTTTTCGATGATGGCAGTGCATGAATAAATACAAAAATAAGATGAACAGCATACAACACGGATGGCAGAAATCCATAATGGGCAGACAGAACCAAATTCCGCTAATTAAAAAGAAAATCCAGTTCTTAATCAGGAACGTCATATCTGCTCGTGTACTTACTATTTTAACATCATTTTCACATGAAAAAGGAGCTTGAATATCCACAGCAGATTACCTGCCGAGATGGGGAGCAGCCATAACTATCTAACTATCCGCTCGGTCGCTCTTCTGCGAATGGGGTAAAATAAAAATGCAATTAGAGAATCGCTAATGAGGGAGACAGGTGACTTATACAGAGACAGATGAAGTGTGTGTCCTCAAAGAGAACCCCAGCATGAGGAGGGCCTTTGGCTCGGGTAGAGTTTCAGCTGACTTATTAAAGAAGAGGAGCCAACTGTTCAGGGCCAACCTAATTGCATTAGTGGGCCATTTCTGTGGCAAAAGGCCTGTTGGAGTGATGCAGTAAAAATAAATTAAAAGAGCGTTTAACAAAATGAAGCTGAAACCATATTCCAACAAGGCCCAACAGACCTCTGATTAGATTTTCATCAACATAAATCTGGACGTTCACTATCATTACCTCGAAATGTAAAAATATTGACTTTGTGAATTCATGGTCCGGCGGTTTTGGGAATAGCTTCTTGGTCTGATTAAAATTCCATAACATCCATAAATTCAACATCTGTCCAAGCTGTTTCCTTCGGCTACATAAGCATCATAGATTTTAATGAATCTTTGTAGACTTGTTCACTTGTTGGCATTATAGTACATTGTGTGGTAGACTGACCTGTGCTAACATTACGTTACCACTAGATGGAAATAGAGAGGAATGATAAAGCCAGTCTTAAAAAACAAACAAACAAACAAAAACTCTTGCCGCCATTCAATCTGGTTTGCTACGATCTTGTTCTGGTGGTCAGAAAACGTAACACAACACAAATGGTAGCATCGATGGTTGCAGCAAACCTTGAAAATTACCTAGAAATTGAATTGTGGAGAAGAGAGACAGAAACTCAGCGTAAGTCAATGGTCATTCTCAGCAGTGAAATGATTTTTAAAGAGATCTTACAAGTAAAAACTGAATTATTCATATCGTATAATGGAATTCTTGCAAGTAAAAAGTTAATTAGAGATCTCTTTAACCCAATTCTTACTGGTAAAAATTTAATTACTGCTACATCATGCTGGGACCATTAAAAGATAAAAGGGATTTCCACAATGATCACAACTTAGTCACCAGATACCCATAGTGTGTTTAATCTGTGCAGCTGGGACACAGTTTCACACAAGTTCAAAACCCCCAGCAGCCATGGAAACACGCTGAAGAAGTCGAGTAAGAGGCGGCGCCGTTCACCCCATGGCCTGCTAACTCCAGCACAGAGAAGAGCACTTGATTCAGTCAATAATACATTTGTCTCCATTTCAATTTTTCATCATCTTTGTCACTTATATTAACCTTTGCCTGAGTGTGACAGAGGAGGGTCATTCAACAGCGCCTTTTCACATTGTCATCCACTACAATTTGCTTTTCACACGAGTAGCCTGAACCCCGTTGACCTTCGAGCTTCAGATGACACACACTTATCCTCCCTTCAAATTTCATCACAGCCTCCCAGCAAGGGCGACATGGTTAATTCTAACAAAAAGGGCCATGTGCGAAGACTCGTATTTCAAAATGAAAGGCATTTGAGCAGAAATGAATAATGGAAAGATGCTGTTGTGATGTGAATCCAGATTACGTCAGATGTGGGGGTGTTGGTTCTCAGTGATCAGGACCTCTGGACTCTGCAGTTCAATATGTGTTACGAGTGAGTGAGTTTGAAAACATCATCATCAATCATCTTTTTTTACATAAAGATGAAGATGAACCAAGTCATTTTCCAGCAATGGCACTGAGATGTTCTATTGTTTGTCTTACACCACTGTGTTACTGTTTAGTTTGTGTTGAACCTGAATCAGTGTTTGTTAGGTCATTACAGTTGGCATTTGGGCAGTCAGTTTACAGTTTGGTAACAATCAGCACATTTGTTTTCTTCTCATATGCAGTATTGTTGTTTTGTTTTGTTTTGTTATTCATGAGATAATCAGTTGTGGGTAAACGTTGTGACTGTTTTTTTGTTGGTTTGTTTCATATATTGATAAGTCTACGCTTTTGTTGAAAATGAAAAGTGTGAATTTAAAAGCACTTTGAAAATATTTAACATATAACCACAGTCAAAATCACAGTTGAATCGACCTGCATGGAGACAGTGCTGCATCAAATTGTAACAAAGTGTTGATTATATTGTTTTCGTATCAAAGGACATCACTGTGTGACAGATACACACCCTGACTGCACACAATCAAACACATCATTCCTGTTACGCCTGTCTGACATTTTTATTCTTTATTTTGCATTAACAGTGGTATGTGCAGGGCTAAAGATAAGAGGCATTCATGCTACAGATACATTTGGAGATGATCATCATCATCATCATCATATAGTGGTGTTGCCTCTGCTGTAACCTTTAAGCAGGTTAATAAAACGCCTCCGACTCATGGTCATTGGCTGGCGTTACAGACGTCAGAGAGGATACCATCTGTGAGTTAGAGTCTTTGAGTCTTGTTCAATATTGTCTCATACAATAAATCAAACTCCCCACCTTCAAATGACGCCTGTCTGTGGAGAATAAGTTCATAAATTTTGAAGCTTGTGCTTTATCGTCACACGATAATCCATAAATCTGCCATATCCACACAATGCTGATAATATTTTTAAAGTTCATCTTACTGAACATCTTCTCTTATGAATAGAGAGTACCGTCGTCTATTCACTCTGCCGCAGACGCTGAGTCTCCTTGTCCAAAGAATCCTCACGTGTCCCGCCGGAACGCCGCTTGAATGATTTGAAGAATCTGGCGCCGCAGGAGTGGATGAAACATGAGAGCAGTGTCTCTGCACAGTCCCTCCAGGTGTCTACGCGAGATAAAACCTGAGTCAGCCTGTGGCAGACTTTGGACGAGTCTCAACATCTGGTCAGGGGCCTCGCTCCGTACATTCGATGTGTGCCGTTTTAACCCATAAGTCAGCACTGCCAGACAGAATATTGAGACACCATAGTTCGATAGCAATTGTGTGTTAGTATTGGTGATACAGCAAGCACCATGCTAATGCTAACCTATACAATCTATAAAAAAGAGCAAGAACACCATCGATACAGCAACAGTAATAGATAAAACTTAATTTGTCACCATTTGTGGCCAAAACGTACAAGAAAAATCCTCACTGGCAGTCATTTTAAAATTCACAAGTGGCACAACTCGCCATATTAAAAATGCGAAAAGTTTCATTGCAGCTCAGCTACACAGCATCGTGGGATTGCCACACAGGTGCGATGCTGACTTAAAATTTGCTGAATATTTGATACCTGAATTAATGAGTGAAAAATAAATAATTGCAAACAAGATAAGACAAAACAACAACAAAAAAACAACCGATACAAATTTACAAACGCGCATAAATAAAATGAGGCCTGGATGTAACATGGCTGAAACTCCAGGCCTCTGAGAATCACCTGAAACATTCAGATGCAAATGGTGCTCTGTTGTCTGACCACACAGCTCCAGATGATGGAGCAGGACACGGTCAGCTCTGTGGGTGAGCCTGCCAGCCATCGTTTGTGAGTTGTGTTGCTGTGCGTGTGACCTCCACAGCCAGGAGAGACGGCTGAAGCAGTGTGTTGTGGTGTTTGTGATGAAGCTTTGTAGGTTCATGTGTTTTTTTTTTTTTCCTTTATTGGAATTCTATGGGTTAACACCACCTAAAAGTGCACCGCTCATTTCTTTTTATATTCTCTGCTTTTCTGGAATCCTTGAAATGAGCTCTGCTACCACTGTGCTGGAGCAACTTTACCCCCCACCCCCACCTCCCAGTGCAAAGCAATGGCCCCTAACAAAGCCACATAAAAAATTTACATTCAGGGCCAACAGTACACAGACTTCCTGCTACGTTTGCTCCCTTCACATGCGTGTGATGTATTCTGCAGCATTTATCGGTAACAGCCTTCCTCTAATTTCTACTGATCCATTCAATCAGCCTGCCATCTGCTCACGGCCTTTCCTACTCTGGGTCTATTTGCCCGCATGTGGCATCCATCCAGATGCAGCTTAATGTTGCTAATCTAGTTATTTATGAATGAGGGTGAAATCATCATTAAAGAATCATTAAGTAAGTGGATGAACAGAGGGCCTCACCTGTGAATGCAGCCATCGGTGTCTCCACAATATTGATTGAAACATAGAGAGAAGCATAATTCAAACGTGGAAAACAACAAGCATGGTTTTATCTACACCATTTCTGTACACAGCAGTAAATCTCACATTAGTAATGTTCTAAAACTAGCCAGAGTTACATCTAGTTCACAGGTTGTGGCAAATAAGCGAGAGAAAAATCAAATGCGAGAGACAAGTGATTTGCACGTCTTTCTTGTCGATTATCTGTTCTGTTTTTCGATTGCATTTAATTATACACCTTCCTAGTAAAGCGAAGAGTAGAATTTACAAGCGTATCGCCATATCTAATACAAACAAGAGAGCAAAACGAATGGATCTTATTAAACGCATCAAGAATTGGAAGAAGACGCTCATTTGAAAACGCTCCACATTGATTGGAGTGAAAGAAAACTAATCAGGTCATTAAACACAGATTAAGAGGATTACACAACAGCAGCGGCCAATCTGACATTTGCACAGAACCGGCATTAGCATGCAAAATACAAGACTGGCCCGCGTATCTTACACCCGGGGCGAAGGGCCGCAAATGACACTCGTCATGAGGATCTGTCGCTCTCTCTCTTTCCTCTTTTTTTTGGGGAGTTTTTACTTGTTACTGTATGCGATACTGGGCTGTAAAAATAAACCCTTGACTTACACACGATGCTACATTCAGCATAGCGTGATGTCAGGCCTAATGATGTTTGGCTTTTTGCCAAGTGTGATCAAGTCATAGCCGGTTATAGATGAGTCACACGGTTCTATCTTGGTTTATGTAAATCCGGTGAACCTGTATCTCTGCTCTGCCTCTTAGCATAACTGCTACTTTCTCTGGACTAAAGTGTTCCTGTGAATGGTTCTGACTGATTCTGCTTTGGCACCTGTCCACCAGTGAGGAGCGCAGCACATTTACAGAACAACCAAGCGGCTGTAAGGTGTCAGAAAAGCAAAATGGTGATGGTGATGTGCTGAGGAACAGGAAGTGATGGTGATGAAGTCTTCCAATTGTCCAACATGATAGCCATGATAGATATACATCCTACCTTTGCGAAGATGATCATGTCCCCGTCAAAGTTGACATTGTGTTGGTATACTGGTTATTTTACCCAAACTCGGTGGTGCTTTATCTAAGGCTTTTTATTGAAGTTAATATTCAAAAGTAAGAACACACTTATTGAAAGAATAGAACAAAGTCAGAAAATCACGTTTGATCACAGCTTGATTAAGGCATTATGGCAGATTGTGTATCAGGTTTGATACACGATCTGTGTTGTGCGCCTCCTCGCTCAGTGCACACCAGGACAAAACGTCAGTTCCATTTTGGAGAGAAACTTGCACACTGGCACAGACAGATAGACAGATGTACAGGCTCAGACAGAGATGACCCTGTGCTTGCCCCTCTCTCTAAACATTCTGGAGATTCATAACATACGGTGATCCAGTCAATATGGCTCAGTGGGTATATTTGAAAAAGCTGAACTTCATGTTGTGTGCAGTATTGTCGGATCAAACATGATTTTCAGGCTTTGTTTGGCAGAATGATAAGACCTGACACCTGGCACCAATATAGGTGAGCTGGAGTGGTGTTTGAGTGTGTACGTGTGCCTGTGTGTTTTATGCATTCCTATAACCTTTGATTTTCATGAATCCTTTCCCTGTTTTGCTACCAGCTACAAATAAAAATGCAAAAGAAACGTCACACTTCTTGCTGTGTTTCGAATTGATTGGATCGTTGTTGATATTTTGTGCTGACAAGGAGCTGTGCGAGTTTAGTCGCCCTGATTTTCATTTCACGCAGCCAGATGCCGTGACAAATGATGGAGATATGTGGCGCAGCACAGCTGTCATCATCATCATCATCATCATCCTCATCATGACTGCTCAGTGATAGTTGTGATCAAACATGATTTTCAGCCATTGGTATGCAGAACAGAGAAGAGGAAAACACAAAATAACTGATCTTATGAGCATTAATAAGTGAGTGAGTGTGTGTGATTTATGCAGGTTCCTTCAACCTTCAGTTTTCATTAACTCCTTCTTTATTGACAAACTTTTGCTATGGCCTCTTGTGCTTTCCAATTTCTTGTGGATTTTCACTGTTTATTTCATGTTATTATGCATTTCCCTATTTCCACAAACCTGGCTGAGACGGAGCACAATGCATTTCAGCACCTTGGACAGCTCCTCTCTCAAATCCCTTGCTTAATGCAAATCATTCAATAGTCTGAGGCGGCGCACAGAGGGCCATATTCACAAAGTTCTGTTGGTAAACATAAGACACTGTTTTTCCATTACAGTTCTCGTCTTGCCCCCACTTTTGGTAGTCAAGCTTACTTTTTATGCTCAACACCACATTCTCATTCATTCATGCATTCATATGTTTCCTGAACCATTTTCTTTGTTTCGCTGTTGCTGCACAGTGAACTCTGAGTCCCCACTACCTGCTTTGAGCTCTTCAGGGGTGACTTAAGGCTTCCTTTGGTGGGTGTCCATGTCCCCTCTCTGTGTGGCCATCAAACACGGTCTTAAATATGCATTTCCTCATTAACATGGTCATAGTGATTGGCTGCCACCGGCAACACGGCTGCAACAGTAATAGGATTCTGGTGCACTAATCAAACCCATGGTGACTTGATGAATGAGCAGAGATTATCATGGGAGAGATTTAGTGTGGTGCAACGTAGTTATCATTATTGATGAATATGGCCCACAGTGTAAAACGAGCCACCAGACTCAAATTACTCGCTGTCATGAAATGCATCAAATTGCTGTTCATGTTTGATAAAACAGTCACAGCGCTTGGATGCATCAAGTAGGCGGACAGCTGTTTTATTATCCTGTAGTTTTTACGGAGTGGACCATCAATAGCACTTTTATTTCAAATTCCAGATATCATGAAACCATTTTCTCGTTATCTCAACATAATAAAAGCTGCTTTCCTGAAATGATGTGATCCTCACTAAATGAATTGAAAAGTTATTCATCTTGCACCTATATGTATGTGTATATATACAGTATATCCTTATCTAAATTAGCTTTTTACATTTCCTGTGAATTAAGAAACAATCATGCAAACCGGTTGATAAACATTACCAGTAGAAAGGCCAGAGGGAGGAACAGGAATCAATGACGTGCCTGTGTGTGTGTGTGTGTGTGTGTGTGTGTGTGAGAGAGAGACATTTTTCATTTTCCAAACTGCATCTCTTAATAGACTGCATTACGCAGGCAATTTCAGGTTTTGTGTGGAACAATTTAACAGTTGATGAATAGAGCATGATGGAGCGTTAACTCCATGAATGCCTGTGTGACGGCTGATTGTGCAGTGGAAACCAAATAAATACATCTATGCTGCATTGTGTATGGAGATTCATTGTCATAGATGTAGCAGTAGCAGTTTACCTGTGTTTTTACTGTAAATCAGATACGGAGAGGAACAGTAAAACCTCCCAGCTCACACAGCAGTCAGGAGTAAAGGCTGATATTTGAGGAGATGGGAGCCTCAGGCTCAGCGTCTCAACACGTGATAAACCGCATGTAATGCAGAATCCAACTGTGACCGTGACAAGATGAAGAGAAATTTACTGCAAGCGGCTTTGATTCTCTGAAGAATTCATTGAGATATTCACTTCATTTCACACACAATGATGGAGCAGCGGAGTCAGAACAGGGAGGGAGTCTCTTATTTCACACAGCACAAATTCCACAGCGATACCACGAAGGGAGGTTGGGCCTTTAAACTGTTATCAACAGGGAGGAGTCTGAGGTGGTTTAAGCCCCACAATGTCACCTTGTCATTGCCTGCCGTAAAACACGTTACAGCTCTGTCCCAAAAAAATCTCTCTCTCATCTCATCAGCAGCTCTGATACACACGAATCTCCCAGTAACACAACGAAACCTCTTCATCTGCAGCCACCACTGAGAAAAAAACATCACGGCCTCTGCACCCAGTTCACCCAAAAGAATTTAGCTGAGGCAGTAGCAACATAATGAGAGACTTCAGGACATTGTGAATATTTGATGTGAATGTAAATAATCGCCCAGTGTATCTGGTACCACACACACATTGATTGCCATGTGTATGCTGCGAAATTCGAAGCTGTATGATCTTGCAAATCGCTAACATATTGACAGACCCCCAACAGAGCTCGGTGTTTTTGCTGTGACAATTAGGTCAAAAACATCCCATGTTTTGGAAAAATGCCAAGCACGTCGGTAGTGCCCAAAGGTTTCCTGGCTTGAGATCAGTGTTCGTGTGTGTTTGCTATTGTCATCATGGTTTCTTGAAACAAGGACATCCAGATGGTCCTGGGTTTTAATCCAGCGCGGACCGAGTTGGTCCTCTCTGTGTGGAGTTTTCACACTCTCCTTGTCGGTTTCCTGTTTCCTCCCGCCTCCAAAGACATGCAGTTTGGGTGAAGCGGAATCTCTAGATTGCCCATTGGTGTGAATGAGAATGTGGATGAGTTGTCTGTCTCTGTAGTAGGCCTGTGATGGACTGCCTACCTGTCCAGAATGCACCCCGCCTTCCGCCCAATGACTGCTGGGATAGGACCCAGCCCCTCTGCGACCCAGATAAGCGATATAGATAATGAATGGATGTTTCTGCTGCATTTCACCTGCAAGGTCAGTGTGAGTGATGGCCTCGTTGTGCCCTCCAGCACAGGAAATCATGGGACAGTGGTTCTTCTGTTATGGGGTCAAACACAGAATGTTCCCTTTATGAGGTACAGTTGGCAAACCTCATACATACACAACCAAGTTACTGTCTTAATAATAACAAGACAACGTGATAACCATGAGACATAATCCACATAAAACCTTTGATGCACCATCCTGTCAGACTGATTATCTGGTCAGGATCAATATCTGCCAACCCACACTTGAATGGGATCACATCCCCAGGGGCTTCATTTATAACCATTGAAACGGGGCTTGAAATGAGCGTACCACGCTTTCTACGCAGATCTTGGGATTTATATTAAAACATCATTTGAATAAAAGGCGAGAATTGATTATTCTGATTCCAACATGTAGGAGGGATCAGGACCATCATCCAGATCTGCATCTCTGTCTTCAGTGCACTGTTGTGTACAGCTGTGTGGGTTGTAGAAGTGTGACCCTCTCTTGGTGTGCGCAGTTTCTCTATTTTTGATCTTGGCAATGTTTTGGTATGGATTCTATCTATAAATGAGAGCCCACGTCATTTGACCAGGTCCATTTATTGATAATGATCTGAATCATCATAACCAGCCTCTCTAATCTGCCTTTTTACTGCCCTAGTGGAATACTTTTCATTCTGATTAGAAGTCCTTCCACGTGTTTTGCCAAAGGACACAGACTTTCAATCTGAGGCAGAATGCATAATCAATAACTCACTGAATCATAGTACATTGTCCTTTTTATTTTTGGGATTATGGCTCTGTGTGTGACACAACAAGGCCCAGACTCACCCAGACGTCTATAAACGATGCACCAGGACTCACTGGAGCGTGAACTGAATCAATCGTGAGCCTGTGTTGTTTTCAGGCCTCCATTAGACCGCAGAGCCTCCGATTTAAAAACAACACATTATAAATAATGTTTGGTCAGAGAGGATGGAGCGCAAGCGGAGAATATCCTCAAGTCTCTCTTCGATCTCCTTGAGCCTCTATAAATAATACCATCGATCCGAAAATGTTTACCTTGGCCAATCAGAAGCTTCTCCTGGTGCACCTCCTCTATTTCTGAGAGGAAAGAGAGATCAAATTAGGAAACAAATAACTTTCAAATAAACCATTATCTAATCCTGTTGTTTTGTGCTGTATTTGTGATGAATAACTTTGGCTTATTGTCGCTTCCTCTTCTTACAAATGGTTCAGTCATGGCGAAGGTTGGTGTTAATTTGAATCGTCCATTGTAGAGTTTGAAATATTTATCCAGCAGTCACATTATGATGATGCATGATAATCTCGTTAACTAATGAGGAGTCTGTACTAGCGGGCAAATTGAGGACACATTTCATTTCCACTGCAGGGTATTGGGACTCACCCCAGAATAGAACGGGGACTTCGGACATCAGACCACGGCTGTCTTCAGGTTGAAAGGAGCCGGCTGATGTCTAATCATGATGCCTCCTGGCAAGGTTATTTTGGTTTATTTTAGTTTATTTCTTTATATCTAGAGATACAGATATGTATGTGGTCACACAGCAAGCTTGTAGACTTGAGGTTCTTGACAGTTACAGCTCCAGAAGAACACACACAGAACAAGCAGCAGCACAAAATACAAGATCACGCTAACAATTAATACGTTCAGTAGAGGCAGCCAGGAGAGGCACATAATGAAATATTGATGGATTTTTTTTTTCAAATTTCCTGAACAGCAGACACGTTTTCATTTCCAACTGTTCGGTTTCAGTGACTCTTGGAGTGTGCTATTTTAATTTCAATTAAGTTTTCGTGCCACGCATGCAATGTTAGCTTGGATTGTATTGCTTCTGTTATAATTTTGCGTTCAGTTTTATTTAATTTAAATCACCATGCTCGATGCAGCCACGTCCAGCAGAGACCCCAGGGCAAATCCATAATACACTGGAGGGATTATAATCAAATCCAAAATATCCTGGGAAAGTCTTGGAATCCTCCAGGATGACTAGGAAACGTCTGACATGCTGCCTCTGTGATCTGGAGTCAGATGGATGGCTGTCATTGATGTCACACATGCAATATAACCGTGATCAATGGTTTTATTCAGTAACTTTTCGGCATTCATGATAATATCCTGAAATTTATTGAACGCCCTTTTACTGACCAGGACCTGTTTTATTCCTTACATACAAAGCCCTTAATGGACTCAGGCCTAGCTACGTTACTAATTCTCTTTTTATCTATCAGTCTTCAAGAACTCTGAAATTATCTACTGCTGGTTCATTGGAGGTTTCCAGCTACAGCCAAAAAAAAACCCAAAATGACCAAAGCTATGGAACACAGAACCCACAGATATCAGGGAAGCCAGCTCGCTAAACACTTAGAAAAGAAAACTTCAAACATATCTTTGGCCCTCAACTAACAACGCCTGGAATTCCACGCACCTGCTTGCACTTCTGCACTGGTGCGCCTCTTTTTTTACGATGTTATTATTTTACTGGATTTTATGCATTGTAGTCTGTCTTTTAAACTTTTAAGTTTTTTTTCTACATCAATTCCCGCGCTAGCTTTATTTTGTTGCCTTCCACTTTCACTTTGGAGGTCCCATCTGCCAGACAGAGATATGGAAGTGTAAACATAGTATGACACACTACCTCAATTAAAACTAATTTGTGTTCATTTGTCAGCCTTTCAATATCTAAATTAAATGGATTTCCCAAGAAAAGCAGTCAGGCGTGATACTGTCTGCTCCCATTCATGATTTCATTCCAATAAGTTTCTCATTATCACTGATTGGACACGGGCTGGGGGATGGGGGAAAAGACAGCGGTTTCCAGGTGAGGTCACAGAGGTCAAAACGATGATTTCTTTTACATTTCCAGACTATCAGGGTACGTGTGTTTCCCTCCGTGTCGGCACTCAGATGAGATTTTAGTTTTGACGTGATGGAGTGTGTGCTGTGTTAGTAGAGAAAGTTTGAAGTGAGATGTGGTAGAGCAGAGAGCTGCACGTTGCTTTGTGTTCCGTGCAGGCAGGAAGAAAAGCTCCTGCAGCTGCTGCTCCTTGAAAGGACATCCCACTGTGTGAATCAGCAGCGGAACCACACGCGGCACTCCGCACGACCTGCTGTGTACCATCAGGGCCATGATGCAATGACTCAGATTAGGAGGCTCATTCTCATCAGGGGGATTATTCATCCTGACTCGATGATTATTATTATTATGGATTTTGTTGTTTTGTGTGTCTGAAATGTTAAGGATTAAACCAGCTGACCTTTTGACCTTTAATTAAACCTGGTCTCATCTTTTCTTGTTACTTTCCTACATTGTTACTGACTTTTAATGTAATTCATTCATTTATCTACCAAGGCTTCTTCCTGTTTTTCGAGTTTTTCCCGTCTTTGTTTGGGCTGGAATGGGAACTGCTGTCATTATGTGGGCCTGTAAAGCCCTTTGAGACAATGTATGTGATTAAATGTCAGCTTTTAATGCTACACAGTGCTAACGAACCATTAGGAATTGATTCGTGAATTATTCATTAAATGCCTCTGATAATCATCTAAGCCACAATGGCACATTCTGCCTTTGTCACAGTGACTCCCTTATTTTTACTACATGTACTGTTCCTCCCTAACTCGACTCGCCCCACAGAC
>OMNV01005748.1:17263-31177 GCA_900303265.1 Brotula barbata | reverse complement strand
TTTAGCTGCATTTCCCCTCAGCTCTTGTCATGTCCCAGACTGTGAAGTGGTTTCTATCTTCTGCTGAGTTATCCACGTATTGACATTTGATTACTAATGTCTGTGTGATGCTGATAGGTGTTACTCATCTATCGCTGATTGCTTTTGCCAGGTTGTGCAGTAAAAAACAAGAATGGCATTAGAGTCTCCCATTAAAGTTAAAGGCTCATCGTCTCCACGTCCTTGCACCATTTTGACTCCCTGAGGCAGTCTTACGAGTAAAAGATGACCTGAGCCCGCCGCCTTCACCCGAGGTGACCTGCGGTGAAACAATGAAACGGTGACAAATTTCATATTACTTTCAATAATGACTTGGACTAAATACGCATTGATTGTTTTTCTGGAAACATTAAGCTCCTTCTTGTTAATTAGAGCTCCATAATATGAAGCACAAAGCTCCACATTGCTTCCTATGGACGGATTTCAATATTTCCACCCACATTTAGGAAAACAGCAAGATTAGAATGATTTTAAGGGCTGAAAATGGATTTGTTGTAACTTGCAGCAATATGTGGACAGTATAACTTTTAGTAATGGAATAACTTTAATCGTTTGACATTTTCATTAGCTGGAGATGAAATTCCTCCACACATGGGATTTGTGAAAATGTCAGATGCTAATGAAGAAGTGCTGCTTCCTGTTGGGCCTGTGCATCTATGCTCTTGACAGGCATTTTCATCCCCCTGTGCTGACTGGAGGAGCTCTTCAGATCTCATTTTCGGGCCTGCCGACATTCCCTGATGAGGGCTTCCCTCACCCATCCCTCTTCTGGGTCTGACACTTTAGACTGCAGACCCCCGCAGTGCTGCATGGTTGCTCCAGTAGCATTTTAATCAAAATTCAATGAGAAGACCCAGTAGACTGGATAACCAATACATTCACCTTAATGAAGAGAGAGTCGAGGCTGTTTGGTTGTTTCAGAGGTGATGTGACAGGAATACCTTGAGAGAGAGGGTGTCTTCAGGGTTACTCTGTAATCCAGTGTAACCTGGTTGTATCAGCATGGACAGTGAGGTAAGAGAGGAGAATGAAAGGACTTACTGATCTCTATCAATGCGCCTCATCTTTGGTACATCAGTCCCTTAGATTATGAATCATTTTACTCGGAGGAACACAGATCTTTGTTTGTGTGTCTTCATTGTGTGTCCACCTTATTATGAACTGTGCACTATTATTCATTTCCTCTCATTTCTCCGAATATGGCTGCCTGAGAAAATATTGTCATTAACAAAAGGAAATGATCACAGTCTTACTTTTAGGTACCAAGTATAACATTTTATCATTATAGGTGATGAGTGCAGTCTCATATTTTGACATTGTGAGGACACGTTACTCGTTATAACACGATGCTTTGCGCTCTTGCCTGTTGTGTGAAATAAATGATGATCTTCGATGAGGCATAAAAAATCAGAGAGAATATTCTAGAAGGTTTCTTTTTACTCGTACACATTTTTTGTACCTACTGTTTGAGGTAGGTGTCAGTTGCAGTCACTACAAAACTGGGAGAGGATGAAGTGTCTGTGACTGTGTGAATATGGATCCTATTAAAGACAAGCTGCTTAGTGTTGGAGCAGTGTGTGTTTGTGTGTGTGTGTGTGTGTGTGTGTGTGTGTGTGTATGACCAGTGTGTGTCTGCCTCCTCCTCCTGATTGGCTGTTGGTCATTACATTTCAAAAAACAGCAAAGATGTGAAGCTCCTGGGGAAAAGTGGGTCAGGGTGCATTTGTTGACCGCTCAGGATTATGATTTGGGCCCATGCAGTGATTGTGGCCTGGGCAGAACAGTATGGGGTCCCAGAAAATGACTTTAGCTTCATAACGACACTGCCTCCGATTGATGTGTTTCACTGCTTTGACTGCAGATATGTTTGGCACCAGCGATGCTCGGCACGCTCGTAATAATCCATAATCCAGATATCATTTTCACACAGTCAATGCTCCGTTTAGCGCTCATCTCTTTTCTAATCAATCCAAGCACGTTCATACAGACGGGCTGTAATCAGTGCAGCTTGGGAAGAGAGCGCCAGCTGCCTCCCCAAATCTATTATCCCTCTCCACTGATACTGGCGTCCAATTCATTCGGTGGTTTGGTCCTTTGTTTGTTGTGGTCTCTGAAGGCCATGTTTATAATGTCAATCTGTTATGATTCCTAGCTTGTTTACTGCTGTTATGAGGGGTGAGGGGTTAGACCTGTGTAATCTCTAAGAATGTTGAGCAAAGTGCAAGTAAAGGCTGAAAGATTCTTCCACAGCACAACACGTAGCAGCCCGTGTTGGCGTGATGGCACGTTTTTATTACTTCTACATCTGTTACTTTTGTGATTTAATACTTAATGTAATATATGATTTATTTTAGTTATTATGTTGTGGTGGCTCTTGTGTGCCTCATCAGTCTCTTACTAAACAAACAATAAGATCCTCATATGATGTTTCCATCATAGTGAGAGGACAGAGGCTGATTAGATAGATTCCTGTGTCTATTTCCATGTTGTCGTTGTTTTAGACCAGTTTAAAATGGTCAGGATGGGAAACCTCAAACCTATCAGGGCTGACTGTCTTCTCTCCATTCATACGAGTTGTTCCATTGCATTTGTGAAACATGAACATTAGTGTGCAGCATTAAACGTGCCTGTGTAAATTCCATCCACAACAGCCTCCGGTTGTTTTGCTGCTTCAGCTTGTATATGTTATCCACGTGAATATGTATCAAATAACTGTGTTCTATCAAAAGACTGTTTTTATAACTCTGTCAGACTCTAACTGGGGCGTGCGGCAGGCACCCTTACACACTCCGTAATCATACCGGACGGACACACATGAAATGAGTCGGGACAGACAGATGTTCACTCAATCTATAGATTTTAAATTTCATCAGAAAATCATTATTTTCCAATTTCTCCTTTCCTGGCTGGCTCTAGCGTTCCCAGCAGGAAGCCCATCAGCCGCTGAGTTTGAGTCAGCGTAGCACAGCGTCCTGACTATGAAATGAAACGAGACTGGCCGTGTAATTGCTCCCACAGGGAGCGCTCTGCCTCAATAACACAAGGTCTGATTGGGACAGCAGCATCTCTGGGAGTCAGGCCCCAAGAACGCAGCCCGGAGTCCACTCTGTTCAACGGGCCAGCACCCAGGGGGGACAGCACTGCAACAGGAAGCCTGGATCAGACAGGATGTGACAGGTAGAGTTGGGTCAATATAAGGATCAGGCTATGGGCCGGCCATGAGAAGGGCCTCTCTGCTCTCTCTCTGCTCTCTCTCTCTCTCTCTCTCTCTTTCTCTCTCTCTCTCCCTCTCTTTCTCTACATGGAACTGGAACTGCAGCTCATTGATATTCTAATCTGTACAATTTGGATTGATTTTTTTTTCATCTGTTCCTAACTTTATTATTCAGTTATTAAGTAGTATTATATGTTATTATTAGAACTATAATTATCACTATATTTATTTCATGTAATAAATTAGATTACTAAGTATTGCACAAATATAATTTTAGGGTTGTTTTGGTTTTATTGCTGTTTTTAAATGTGAATTCTTTGCCTCAGTTAGTCTTGGCACCTTTTTCTTTGACTCTTCTGTATCTCATGGAGAACTATTATCATTGTTATTATGATTATTGTTGTTATACACGGTAGTAGTAGTATTTATATATTGCAAACATTTTTCTCTTAAACGCATTGCAGTATATTAACTGAACCCACCACAAATCCCTGGCGGAGGGGTTCAGTTTTAGGCCAGGGGTGCAGTCGTGGTGGGTTCAGTTCATGATTCAGGGGGTCCAGCACTTTACAGGAACCCCTGAAGATGTAAAAGTATGAAATCCGAAAATGAACTGTCTCAAATCTGAGAATTATTAACTCAGACACGAACATGAGCAGAGTCTGCAATAAAAAGACCTCAACTTTAATCCAGTTGACTCATGGATTTGTTTCTGCAGTTAAAGGGCCTTTATAGAAAACTCACCTGAAGTGGAATCTTTTCTCTGACACGAGTTCATTTTGCATTTGTGCTTACGCTGTAAGACTGTTGGCGTGCCTGTTGACCATCACCATCCACCCTTGCTGCCTCGCTGAATAATCGTACCGTAAAGACAAATGGAGTTCTAAAGGTGAAATGAAAGATTTGACGCTTCGGTTTTACTTCTACGCCAGTAAAGGCGTTTATCTTACATGCACGTCGCCTCGGCAAAGGCTGACTGGATGTGATGAGGGTGTGCGTGATGGATGCGTCCCTCTCCGCTTGTCTGGGCTGATACACTGATCCCTGTTCTCCTTTTGGTCCTAAATCCAGCCAATAGCAGAGCATGGCATTAATTAAATGTGCTTCAGTGGATTGCCACTAGTTGAAGGGTTGGTTCAGTGATTTCTGGAGGTTCTTGACCTCCATTACCCATCAGGGGGCCTCCAATCATTACTTTCCAATTGTTGCAGCAAACAGTCTGGCTGAAGGAGATAGGGAAGGAGAGCGAACCGTTCTGTCACATTCTCCGTGTGGAGCGAGGAAACCTACTGTACCTTGGAATACTCGCCATCTATCACCAAGGAGCACAAGAGGGCTGAATATTATATAAGCGTGGACTTTTCCACTCCCTTTTCGAGCGTGCAGGGTGGCTGCAGGCTGTGGTAAAGTTACTGCTGACCTTTACGGTAATGGATGGTTGGACTGGAAAGACTACAGCGAGTTCAAATCAGCAAAACTAAACAATGCTGTAATTAAACTAAAGTTGGATCATATCGTGTTACAGCAGATCATTTTATCCCGCAGTGCTCCGGCCCCCTATTTTTTAAATACATTCTTTATTTTCCACATAAAATGGATTTGTACAGATTGTGTTCATTGCAGGTATTTTGTGCTACAGCAGAAGGGAATGAAGACTGGGAAAGTAAAGATAATGTGCTAACCAATGGTTCGAAGTTTGAGGCCAACTGCAGTGAAAATCATTTTGAATGCGTGTTTTGAATACGACACATAAACAGGATTACAGAATAAAACAGGAAGTGGCGAAGCAGAGGCCACATAAACTCACACGCGGACACAGAGCAGCAATAACTTTGAGTCTTGTTTGATGAGGAAACTCGAGTCTCTGAAATCCCTCTTCAAAAGATCAAAACTCGTGAAGGTAAACGGGTAAAATCAGCATAATTTTGAAGTTTCGAAGCACTGACACGGTTGCATTTATTTTCTAGACGAAGGTTTAAAGGCATTTTCAGTTAAGAATCAAGTTCCGGACGATCAAACACTTAGCAGAATTAAATTGAACAGGGGATGTAAGCTAAGAGAGTCCATTTATCACAGCGAGCAATGGGCGTGTGGACAAGTATCAAAGCAAAGGGAAGCCCATCCTCCATACTAAAGCGAAGGGATGTCAGCAGCAGATTGATGATCTGATCTGTGTGATGGATGGAGCTTCACTTCCTGCTATCGGCCTTTCAGTCAGCGTCTGAGCACCAACTCACACCACCGCACAGAACGTTCCCCTGCTCTGCACTATCAATTTGTTAAAACCATATTCTATAGCCTCTGTTCACTTTCACTCATATGATAAGATGAGATGGAACTTAACCCATTAGGTCCCAAAAGGAAATCAGAGCATTGCAAAGGTGAAGGGAAACGTTTGACGCAAAAGTTTAAGCACGCAAAGTTTTTGCAGGAATGTATGAATGAATATATTTGAATGAATATATGAATCTGAAAATATTTAATATGAAGAAAGACACAATTAGATATAATGAACACAAAATGACCTTCATAATGTGAATCCCCATAACCAAAACTCCATTTATTTAACGCGGAACAAAATAAAATATTTATCATAAATATAAGGCATAAACGTAAAGTGCTGGGAAATTGTGTCCTGGAAAGACCCCTCAAACAGCTCAAAGAGTTTTTGGTGTATAATAAATAAGTAAAAACAAAACATAAAGCCGATTTTAGTGCATCTTCGGTTTTGCAGCGAGTTGAGCTTGGTTTTCCTGAGCTTCTCGTTTTTTTCCCTCTCCCTGAGCGGTCTACAGGGACCTGGACTTCACACACCTATGTGTGTCCATATTACATAGATACAGTTATGATGGTGTTCAAGTTGTTTATTTATTCAGAGAATCACACACACACACACATAAAGTATTGTTCTATTATTCAGTTAATGTCCATCCATCCGCTCAAATCTCCATGAACAGTTGGAAGGTTTGAGCTGCGTCCCTGGAAGGTGTCCATATGGCAGAGCAGCTCCTTCCCAGCAGGCTCAGTGTGTTCAATACTTCAATACAAAGTGCGCTGTGCTCAGTCCAGAGGTCCACATTCAAAAGGACAATCCTCAACCCCAGTTAAGAGAGTTAACTTGGCTTAAACAGTCAGACATAAACTCACTTTCTATCCAATCAGTCTGAGTCCGCTGATACAGTGGGAATCTGTTCCGTTCTTCTTCTCTTCTGTTATTCTTCTCTTTGAAGTATTGTCTGAGTACACAGAATGAACCATAACAAAGATGATGAAAAGTAGACGGCTAAAAGCAGAACTACCAAAAACAGCCTCAAAATCAAAGGCTGATGAAATATCTGGTTGCTCCACAATTGAAGGGATCATATGTGTAGCCCAGAAGGAAAAATGTGTTAGACTTTATTATTTTCTTTGTGTGATGCTTTATGGGAGGAAAATGCAATCTGTTCTCCATGTTTATATTATTCGTTGTTAAGTTTAGTTATGTGCTTCTATTGTGTTCATGTTTAGTTGTTTAACTGCTTTTATTTTGATAGGGACAATAGAACGAGAGCCAACGAGAACAAACGAGAGAAAACGGGAACAAACGAGAACAAACGGGAACAGGTGAGATCAAAGGAGAGGAAGAGAACCGGAGGCGCATGAAGAGCTCGGGGAAAGAAAATACGATGATACGAAATACAACGAAAAATTTAGAGACGTTTACAGTGTCAAATGTACAGAGAAGATGAAAGCTCAGTGTGGACTAGCTGACGACCTGCTGAGACGTTAGCCAGAGCGTTAGGAGACTGCTAACGGTACATGGTGAACCATCAGTGGAGTTAGCCCCTAAAAGCTAACAGAACCAACGGGGACAGAAGGACTGGAGATTCACCCAGGTATGGACTGCAGCTGTCAGAGATGGAGACTCCCTGTTGTCTTTTCGTTGCGTGGGATGGACGGCGTGACGTAGCGGCCCTCGGATAACTCACCTTGGACGTGGACGGTGACAAGGACAGAGTAAGTGACCGTGCATTATTTTATTTTATTTTGCTGTTAAGCAAAGCGGTCGTGTGTTTTGGGTTACAGCTTTCCAGAGCATCGATAGAGGCCTGGAACGCAGTTGGTTATTAGATGGGGGGTAAATATATGCTGGCTTGTGTGTGTGTGTGTGATTGAATGGGGCCCATAAGTGTACAGTAAGTTTGTATTGCTATCGTCTATCTGAGTTCGTTTGTGTGTGTGTGTGTGTGTATTTTTCTATGCCTAAGTTGTAAGTAAAAGTAAGTTTTCTTGTATTTAAGTCCGATTTGTGAACGTTGTGGAGGATAGAAATGGAGGGGGGAGGGGTGTGAATAATGCTGAAACGGCCCAGGACCTGTGGTTGCTGGCTGTGATGAATTTGAGTTTTGTGATTCTTTGTGCTCTTGCCTGTTCTCTGGAGAGCCGCCTGTTCAGCATGGAACCAAACTCAAGGCAAAGTCATACAATTGTTGGCCCTCCCGTGGGACAGCTGTGGCTGGCTGACTGATTCTGTCCAGTAGCTTCAGTTCAGCAGAGGTAGGATTTACACATGACCCTCACTGCTTGGACTCTTGGGTGTGGAGGATTTGCAGATTGTTGTGATAAGACAGAGGGGCCTGGGGTTCCAGATCTCTGAGAGTAGTTAGGTGTGCAGTGGGGGTTGAATACTGAACATTTTGTGTACCACCTCCAAAGACATGCAGTTTAGGTGAGTATCTCAATTGCCAATCGGTGTAAATGGGAATATGATTGACTTGTTTGTTTCTCTTTGTTGGCACTGTCGTGTAGGGCTGAAACGATTCCTTGAGTAAATCGAGTAATACTAAAAAGCTTGGAGGCAAAATATTGGCCTGGAGGCTTTGTTAAATCCACTACAACAATACAGCGCACTGTGTTTTCAAAGATCAAAGAAAGTGTAAACACCAGCATGGTAGCACCGCTTTTCCCGGTCCATCTAATTTGATTCCCAGATCCAGGTTTTTCTTCTCGCCAGCAGTGAGGACAATGGGAGGGGCTACACATGGATTGGATGCTTCCTGGTTGTCAGGAGCAGGGGAGGATAGGAAGAAGGCTTCTCATTCTTGTGCGTTGCCATGAGACTGCATCACACAGACGAGCAAGTGAGTCAGAGAGAGCCGGCAGCATCATCTAGCATGTTAACGCGCAGCTTCTACTGCTCGAAGAACGCTGTGATCCAGGCACGCACTGCACTGCTCAGACCAATGAAAAGTAAAATCAAAACCACATCAGTACATCTTATATTTAAACTGTATATACACATCTTCATTTACACAGAGAAGACCTAAACTTTTTCCTTGGAAATCGAGTGTAGTTCAACATCAGGTGACCCTTTGTCTCTGCTGCTGTCTACTTCAAGTTATTTCTTTACACATGTAACAATAAGTGATACACGTGAAGTCTGAATTTGTTGCTCTCAGATAACAACCAAGGAGAACAACGGTACATCTTTTGAGTCAGAAGAAGAGGTGCTCAGGACACGTCCGTGACTTCAGGCAGCAGGAAAGAGCTCGCAGGTTCTCCCTGTAACCCTGTAAAAAACAAACTGAAGGTGTTTTTATCTGTAGACATGAACTGGACAACCTTGACATTGATGTCTTAATGAGGACCTACATTAAAAAAAAAGGCCATGTTTGGAGTGAACCGATATAAAAATTTCAGCATCCCTTCAAATCAACTTTTTAGCTATGTAGCGTTATGCATTATGTATGTATTTTTATATCAATATTTTCAGATAGCCAGTTATCTGCAAAATTCCATTAGAAGTCAGTAAGATATCTTGCTGACATACAAGGACAGAATACAAATAATATAACCACACTTGGGCCTGATTGAGCAGCACGTAACTCACTGCTAAACATGGCAGCAGATTCAGATTCTGAGCTGAATTCAACTCTGTTGTGTGGGTTTTGTGCTCGGTATCACAGAGTCTGAGTCATCACGGAGGACTCAAGGTCCAGCTGCCTTTGCTTTGTTACATCAGCCAGGATTTTTACTTCATCGTTGTCTGTCCGATTAGCACAGTAATATTACAGATAAATGGAGTTATGAGGCTTCAGATGATTGTTGCATTGGTTAAGAGTTGTGTGACTAGTTAATTCTGATGGCTTTTTGAAAGTACTGTAAGATTTAAGCCGTTTCAAAACATCCCACGATTTTGCGACGTTTAAAGCCTCGCTCAAAGTGGCCGTAAAAATGTAACGTTTGTCGAGAGGGCGGTAAAAAAGGAAAAGCTCGTGGTCGTTAAAATCAAAAGTTCAGTCTTTTCCAACTGATTATTTAATACAGATGAGTGTGATTTTGATACAAAGAAAATACTTTCACATGTCATAAAATGAGAGCAGGAAGGTGCAGCTTTAAGTTTTAAACTGATGGTGGAAGATTTATCCTTGGGAGACCTATACACTTTGTGAAAAAACCCTGACCTTTGGTTTTGGAAACCCAACCAAGGCCACGACATTTGGATTTCATTCCCGTGTTCCTTTTTATTCCTTTCCTTCATTTTATCGCATTTTCTTTTACCTTGTGCTTATCTATATTCTTTCCTTCTCACATTATTTTATGTCGGTGTAGGCTATATGGAACCCTTCACGGTAGGATTTCTGGGACTGCTAAGATGTTATTTTGATAAAATAAGCAGATATTTCTAAATTGAGTCATAATTTCAAGTTAAGTTGTCGCCTATATTTGTTTCAAGGTAATTCATCGTGGAAGTGGGATTGGTTTTGAGTGTTTGTCCACTTGGGACTTTGTGTCAATTGGATACAGCTGTGTCTAACTCACACAGCTGCGGCTGATGAGCAATCAGACCAGAACCTGTATAGGTCATAAACGTGTTGTTTGTGTGTCTTTATGTTGTGTCTTTGTTCCAGTCATTATTAACTTGAGATTCTCATTATTTTTGAGATGAGTCATCATTTCAAATGAATAATTTGTTAATAATAAGTCATTATTTTGTTCAAAAGAATCATTTCTACAAGTCAGCCTATAATTTTTTAGACAATAAATTTCTTATTTTGTTTTCATTAATCATTAAATCTACATAAAAAGTTGTCACCAATCATTATTACAGAAGAAAAATCCACAAACATTCTTTTAAAAAGTGAACTGTAGCTCACGGTTAGAATACTTTTTAAAAACCGACTCGTCGATCTTCCTCGTGGACTGCGGAGAGGTTTGCGCCCACTGATTTCTCATATTATTCATGAACATGTGTTATTTTCTTCCCCACCCGAGGCCTTGTCATCTGAAGCATCCTTCCCCGTTTTATGACTTATTCAGTAAGATATACAGTCTGTGTCATTTGCAGGTATACAGTTTGTCTGAGCCTGTCTGTATTTATCACTGCGGGCTGTCGTTTGCAGACGGGTGGAGTGAATCTATTATGATTCGCTTTGTCATTTCAACAAGCCTCCTGTGTTTTGTCGTTTGTGTCATTGTGCTGAGTTGTCGTGATTGAAATTAAAGGGCAGGATTTAAACCCCGTATGTGGGGCCGATGGCACCGAGTAATCACAGCCGGGCAGGTTTCCTCGACGCGTTGTTGATAGCTTTGCATGATGACTGACAGCTCGGTATTCCCACAATGACAGTCAAGGGCAACGTTCAAACGGTATGTGTGGGTGAATGCGTTCATGTCGGCGCACGATATCTTTATTTCTATGTTTTCTGTTCCAGTGTTTGCACTAAGATATGTCTCTGAGCTCAGCGCGGAGCACCTTTCATGGCACTTGAAGTGAAATATAGGGGTAAATTTAGATCATCCCCGCCGCTGCAGCGTTTCATCTCACACGAGCTTCACTCGATAATCATCTCCACAACACAACATTACTTATTTATGTGTTATCAAGATTTCCCATCGATGTGAAATTTATACATGCGTTAAAAATGCATCGGATGTAACACGGTAGATTTTATCTCTGGGGGTGCTTTGTTATCCTAATATGTTACTGTACGCCCGTAACCTCCGTTGGTAGGTTTGTTGCGATTGTTGTTCCTCCTTGTGTGCTCGGGTTATGAGAACATCAGCGGGACAACCGCAGCAACCTCGGCTTGGATTTTAGCCAAGGCTTTCAGCTATTGAGGCACCTCGGAGGAGGCGTCCACCTACAGAGACCGGGCCTCGAGGAACTTCTACCAAGGAACACAGCAATGGATGCTGCGTTGGATACAATATTAAAAGGGTCCTATGGATTTTGGCTCTGTCCTTCTCTTTATTTCCAGAGTCCATACAATCAAGATCTTACTGAAAGAGGAGATCGTCATAGTAACCGTTAGTACCCAGCAGGTGTTTTCCGGTGCAAAAAACCAAACCATTGCCATCCATGTGCCGGGTCCCTCCATTAAGGTGTGGAGGACACACAACCTCTTCCGGAACACACTCACACACACTTTCATTAAGGGTGTGACCACTTCTTTGAAAGGTGTTTTTCTCCTCCAACATGTGCAGCAGTGGAGGGCTGCTTGTACAGTTTCTGGACTTCAAAGAGTGCCAGTGTGTTCAGCTGTTCTGCCTTCAACTGATGTTTGTGTGTTTCATGGAGAGACTTCCTCATCATCCTCATCATCCTCATCAGTGTGCTCACCACCCAAGGGATGAATTCTCAGTCGCAGGTAGAAATAGTTATAGCTATAATCAGTGCTCAAAGAGGAAATAGTAGGTGTCTGTATTCTCCTTGTTGGTATTCGAGTCTGCCAGCAAACCAGGAGGAATTTAGATTTGATTTTTTTTTGCAGCAAATAAGCAATACAGGGACACAATGCTAAGGTTTTAAACTTAATTTCAGTATTTATTTTTTCTTAAATTACACAGCCTTACGTGTAGGATGCAAGCAAAATAAATGATTTATTATGAAAGTGTTTTGTTGCCATTATTCAAATTGAAATACTGTCAAATACCTCTTCTGATTTCATCACTAGGACACGTTGAAGTTTTATCTTTTTCCACATTCTGTTTGTTGTTTGCGTTCACTGCATCCGTTGAACTTTGGCAGCAAAGCCTCTCTCCTCTGTTTTCGTTATGCTTCCCTCTAATTAAAAGGGGGAAAGCCCCGGGGTCATAGTATTATAAATGATAAAAGAATTGAAAATAAGTTTATCAGTGAATGAAATCTTCTTTGAAACTGACCAGTGTTGAAGTGCATTTTAAACGGCTCCACTCAGCACTCTGTCAGCCTGTCGTGGCCCTGTTGTTTCTGAGTGTGTGTGCTGTTGTTTTACATCCAAAAGAGAGGAGCAGGCATGTGGAACGTGGAAAACAATCGACTGCTTGCTGATTTTGAAATTGATGCTCTGCTGACGCTCCACTTCAGGGATGACTGCTGTAAATTATTAACACGGGCACCATTCCGAACAGTGAATCACTGTGAAACAGGCGGAACCACTGCATCAGTTTTGGTCTGGTTTGTGCCTGGCTCGTTCCCTACTTTTGTAGACATTCCCCTGTTTTTGGTGCACAGTAAAGACTCAGACATGAATGGTCTGCAATGGAGACTAGTTTGAATAGTTTGAGAATAGTTTTGGTCTCATTGATCCATAGTTACAGTCACAGCATCCGTTCTACGTCCATATAGGTGTAATGTGAACGTTATCTCAATAACAAGTCATTATCTTGAGTTAATTACCCTAAGAAACAATAGAGGAATACATGATATTGGCATGCGTCCTCTCTCAGCTCTCTCAGTATAATAAAACTAGACTTAAACAACAATACATTACATATTCCACCGGACTCTGTTAAATATATGTAGAATATTAGTGCAAATCGTTTACTAACAACTTCCTTTTGGAAGCACCTGAATACATCACATACCTTAATTACACCCTATTACTGTACTGTAAACGGCCACGGGATTCTGAACATTTCTCTGTCTGTACCTCTATAGATTGTGTGTGTGTGTGTGTGTGTGTGCTTAAATCATAAATAATCATTGTTATTCGGATCATTTTCTGAAAAAGTGCCCCTTGTTGGACCACAGGTTCTGTCCAGGTTATGTTCGTTAGGAATAACCCGGCCCTTCCATGTCAAAGATCCCTGAGCAAGACCCTGAACCCCAAATTGCTCCTGACAAGCAAGTGGGCCTTGCACGGTCACCTGGGCTGTCGGTGTGTGAATGTGTGTATGAATGGGTGAATGTGAGGCAAATAATGTAAAGCGCTTTGGATAAAAGCGCAATAGAAATGCAGTCCATTTACAGCAGCTTTCACATAAGCACTAGATGAGTAGATGAGGGTTTCTATGGAGTGTATCGACCATTTAGGCGAGGAAAAACACCAAAACAAACACCATTTTGTCCACGCTGATGAAATGATGAGATAATTGCCGTAACACTCGCAATCAAACAGGAGGTGGCGGTCCAGACAGACAGACAGACAGGCAGGCAGACAGACAGCAGGAGAGTTAATGGAATGTCCACAAATGTAAAGGCTGCATCCTGTGAGCAGCATGGATGTGTGCAGTGAATTTCAATGAGATTTTGATCAGTCTTGTGTAAAAGGGTAAAATATGGCTGGACAGTGGTGCTAGAGGAAAGGTCAGCAGATCACCAAAATAATCTGAACTCATCATCTGCCGAGCACACACATACAGAGCGCACCGTATACCACAGCAATTTGCCCATAACTTGTCCCGATATCTTGATTTGG
>OMNV01005748.1:1316-17226 GCA_900303265.1 Brotula barbata | reverse complement strand
CTACGGAGGCAAAAATCCAGTCAATCTGTGGCTGTGTTGTGTGTTTGATCTGTTTGCCTTACCGCTGCTCACACCATCATTTGAAAAACAAGAATCCATGTTCGCGCTTTGATGATAGCAGAGCCGTGATGTTCGACACTCGCTGAAAGCAAAATCAGGTGTTTGTCTCCCGTTTCCAGTACACATCGTGTACGTGTTTATATTTGGTCCGGGCTGATTCATCTCATACTCAGCTGGGTTTTCTCTCCAAACGGCTAAATGCAGCAAATATTTAGCTTTGACATACTGTATGGTTCAAAACTATGACCCCGTTTCTGATTTATTACCCAGGGGCCTGTATGTTGTGAAGTAATTTACTCCCATCCCGCTATGCAGAGAAATATTATTTATTATTTAAGTAAGACTTTCTCTATTAAACAATGGTTGCTGACAGCTGTGATTTTTTTGAAGACACCTAAATGTACCTTCATCAAATCTTTGTACAACGATGAAATATGTAAAAGGTACACTAATCTAGACTAACGGTGGGAATTGATGTTACGTTTGCAGTGGAACCACCTATTGTCCAAGGACACATGCAAGGTCACGACCTGTTCATCTCCCCCAACAAGCACGGTTATTATCATGTACCCTGGCCTGTGTTGTGATCAGATATCCGTCACAGATATCCATGTATGATGGAAATGCAGTCCTTCCAAATACCGTCCATCCAACAGCAACAAAAAACGGCGGAAGCTGTAAAAAGAAAAGGTGGTGAACGGATTCCACCGTGACTGATGCAACCCCCCCAAAACAAAAACCCACCACACAACCTACACAGCAAAGGATGACCTAACATAACAATATAAAATAACATTTAAATCACTTTGTCATTTAAGCATTTCAGAGATAATTTGCTAACTAAACAAAACAAACAAAGAGACGCTCTAAACAAAAGAAACACGCCCACCACAGCTGCCACGCATCTCTTCTTTATCCCTCTGTTCCTATTCAAGTCTGTCTGAATGGAGAACTGTCACTACAACTGTTTTCCTGTTCTCTATACTTGACAGAGATTATGTCATTATTTCCAGTGAGACAGTGAGATGAAAGAAATATCCATTTAAGACAGAAAAATTGACCGGGGTCAAGCTACTAATTGCGCAAAAACGCTCGTAATTGGAAAGGAGATTTAATACGATCACACATAATGTGATTTATGTGCTTTGAATAATGATGAATGTAAATGTGGATTAAATGGAGTTGGACTGAAGATCGATTGAGGGCATTTCTTTTCACAGACGCCGAGCATCTGTAGACAATTCCGTAAGCAATCAGAGCGTCTAACCTACGCAGGAAATCCTGTTTGTTAATGACGGCAGTAAAATATAGAGGAAGCCATGATGGGTAATAAAATGAAGCCGGTATAATAATGATTTGCTGTGTAGCGTTACATGCAGTGTTTATTGGATTGAAGGCATTTATTGATTGTCATTAGCACAAATATCTGCAATAGCAAAATGATATTGATGAGACATGATAGACACAATATTTTCACCTGATTTGGAACATTTCCTAAAAATCACATATTTGACTTTACTTACTCAGGTGTCCCTGTTTTCCGTCTCCTGTAGAAGCAGTAGTTTACCCAGTTGACCACCTTCTCTCTCATCGTCTTCATTTCTGTTTTTGAAGAAAAGTCCACAATGAAAGGCCCAGCATGAGTCGAAGGGCCCTCCGCTGCGCGCCCCAAGCTTTCCTGCTCGGCCATATTTTCAAAATGTCTTCATAACCGAGCATGTCAGCGCCACTGGCCCGCAGTCGTTCAGGGTCCTTGGGCGCTACAGTGCCCTGCTTCCACAGTGCTGCGTTTCTGTGTACCTGAAGTGATGCCTGAAGCCTGAAAATAATCTTAAAAACCCCAGAGAGTTGCTGTGCACACCGCTCAAGCAGTCAGCCAGACATATCTCTCCCTCCAATCTGTACACAGGAACAGCGCTTAATATTAACACGAGCACAACATGCTGATTACGCTGTTTACGCTCTGATTTGGTTTAACCGTAGCAAAAACCTCCCAGGGCTCCATGTGCTTATGATGTGCAGTGTTTTTTTGTTTGTTTTTTTGGCACAAATGAGTGAACTAGCTTTTCTCTGCCTGCCAAGGGTTGTTTAGAAATGGATGACACATTACATAATCAGAAGAAATGAGCTGATTAAGTCGAGGTCATCACATCAACAGTCTTATTGTTACTTTGGACGGCAACAACGCCGAGGGTAGCCACCACGAATATAACAAACAATATACTCTATTACTCTCCTGTAAAAAGTTTAAAACCTCTCCTTAAAAAGAAGGCGAGGTATTGTTGGTGAAGCGTGCAGTGTTTAGAATGTTTATGCCTGTGAAATACAATAACGGATCGCACAGATTGCACAGAAATCGGCTTATTTCCATGCCACCGAGCCAGCCATGCTCTCAAAATAATGATTTCAGTCAGTGGAATGCAACTTTGCTTAAGAGTAATGTTGGAGTCACGCAGAGCTTAAAAGAAATCCAATGTTTAGCATTTCAAAGGTGATGCTAAATCATCTCGGAACCAGCAAGGCACAATATTACACTGTAGGAAACCATGAGCCACTCGAAAAGCTCGGTCCCTTAACAACCCATTTGCACTCGGAATTTCATGCGTCTTGCATCCCGATTGTGTCTAGATATGATTTATTCACAGTACATTTACATTTTATAACAAACATGCATCTTGAGCAGCCAGATAGAAATCCCCCGTGCCTCTCCAGGCACTCTAACTTACAGTATGCAGATTAGCTCGGGTTGGACGGTGCTGTCTGTCCACAGCAGCAGAAACCTAACAGTCTGGGACCTCAACACGTCTCCAACCGACTCCCAAGGCTGCTTAAGTGATTGAATTTCAATCCATTCCCATTTACACGTGGCATTATGGGCAGCAGTCTAATGGAAACCCTGATGTAAACGATTACTGTAAAGTGGAAATAATCATTCAGAGATGTACTGGTGGATACACACTGTGAACAACTTACTCCATGACTTCATCTGACCGGATGGATCTGGTCTGAAGATGCAGCATATCTAAAATGTATTCATTTATTACTGGAAAGATTTATTTATTCATTTGCCTGTAATTACCACAGGAAAAAAAGAAGGAATTTGATGCTGACATGTAATTTAAATTGGGAATCCTGAATTATTATGATGCATAACTGGAACCACGAGTACAGCAAGTAATTCCTCTGGGAGCCAAGTATAATGTTAAAGAAACAACATCGCGCAAGGAATGGCTGATCAGGTTTGTAATTACCGCGATCAATTATACAAAATATTAATATGAACAATCAGTCCAGAGTGTGAACTGCTTAATAATCACAATTATTATACGCAAGTGGCGCAAAGATTTATTCCACAACCACTATGAAAATGTGAAGGAGCAAACAAGACGCAAAGGATGGAACATGAAGGCTACCAGAAAACTGCATGGTGAAGAAGAAGATTTTATGTAAATGATGTAGGATGGAGTGAGTGAGTGAGAGAGCTGGAGCCTGGACGGTGGATGGGACATGGATTGCAGGCCTCCCGGGACAGGGTCATCCCTCCCTGTCATCCTGGGTCAACACCCAGGATGCATCACATGCACCATCTAATGCCAGTGTGTGTATATAGTGTGAGTCTGTGAGATCTAATTTATCTCTCCTGTAGAAACTTCTGCATTCATGTGGGTGTAGGATTGTTGTATAAAAAGATTTACATTTCTGCAGATTCCCTCCCTATAAGAGCGAAGGCAAGAGATGGTGTCACATCTACAGGTACGGGAGGGAATTATTCGTAGATTTAAGGCACTTGCACGCCCCTGGAGACCCTATGCGCGGCGAACGTCAAGGGACGCCTGTACGTATCGTATTGGAAACTAAATAGTAGATATTGTAGATAGAGTGCGAGGCCTGAGCTCATTCGTCTTGTTTGTCAGCTCGTTGAAACTTCAGGGACTTACAGTATAAATTAAAGTACATCTGTTTGGCTGCCGCGTCCAGTGGGGATTCGTGCTAAGCCTCTGAATAACGGTGATTTCTGTTTGAATACAGCCTTCAGAACACCTATAGCATGACTCAGCGTTAAAGTTTACTGCTGGATGCTTAAATTGCTGACTTTATTCCACTGAAGTGTCCACAGCGACAGCATTGTCCTTTTGACATCGTCCTGATGAATATGCAGCAGGTGTACGCCTGAAGTAAACACAAGGCTTTTCCCTTCTCCAGTGTCTGCTGGGGCACTTAATGGGGGTTCTGGGGCACTTAATGGGGGTTCTGGGGCACTTAATGGGATGGAGGCCCTGAAACAATAAATAATATACTTTCAGATACTTCGCTCAGGTTTACACACATTTAAACACACGCTCGCTGTCTTCGAACTGGGATCATGAATTCCCTTCTTATTAAAGAGCGGTCTGCCTTTATCTGTCTTTATGATGGCCGATTAATCAGGTTTGCATGTTTCGATTTTCATTTCCCTTCCCAAGTGAATCTCCTCCCACTCTAAAATTAACATTTCCTTTTAAACCAAATTATAATATAATATAATATAAAACCCAGACAAGCTGATGTTAATTATGACAAAGGGGTCACCGAGGTCGGATGAAGGGAGACAATAGTTTTGGATGTACAGTATGGAGACTGTGGAGCCTGCAGGGTGCTAAGTTAACTTTTGACACCCACGAGGAGATGCATATAAAACTTCCATAACAGATGGGTGTAAAATTGTTAGAGGACCATGAGATTGTGGAAAAGGAGGAGGAAGAGATCCACAATTATCTCTGAGGCTGAGGGGGGGGAAAAGCTCAGACATCAACCTATTCTGGCAATAATACATCTACTGGCTACCAGCTGTAAATTAAACCATTCTGTCATAATTCATTTACCCTCCAAATACACACACGCACAACACACAGCCAGTCCAGCTGTGTTTCTGTCCGACACGTTGCTGGGACAGTTGTACGCTGTAAAAAATGAAGAGCAACGTCCCACTACATCACACTAATGTTCTCGTTATCGTTTCTGTATTTTCTCTCAGCACTATTTTTCTGTATGGCTGAGTTTAGCGAGTTGTGTAATTCTATCAGATCACATGACTCTGGTTAGACAACTCTCAGTGCAACATAAAATTAATGGTGCCGATCATAACAAACAAATAGCAATTACATTTTAATTGAAACGGGGACTCGGAGGCCTCGAGGCTGCTGTGGATCAAAATGAATTGTCCATCCCTGTCTCAAAGGAAATTGGGTATTAAATAAGGTCCATTCGAGCTACCTGATTCTTTTCACAGCCTCCAGAGAGAGAGAGAGAGGGAGAGAGAGAGAGAGAGAGAGAAAGTGTGCCTGGTGTTCTTTGTTTAGTCAGCTGAAGATCTCTTAATTAAAAGAATAGATTTCTGTTAATATGCACATTTTTCGAGTCATATAGAAGAAGTTAATCCATGCAAACTTCACACACTGGTGGGCGGAGTCTGTTAATCTGTAGAAAAACTGTACAGTATGTAACACACTTACACTGAGAGAGGCACGGCGATATAGTTACAGTATTCCACTAACATTGTTGTCTTTCTGGTTGTTTTGGACTGTCGAACTGATAAACCCTCCTCTCTACGTGAAGGAACAGCGATTCTTACCACGTGCACTCAGTCATATCCAGGATTTGTGTGTATTAATTTCTTAAATTGATTTTGATTCTTAATTTTTCTTGGTTTAGAAAAAAAAAATCTGAAAATGTTTTCACCAAATTTACATAAATTGTTTCACACGTTACATTCCTGGGAAAATCACAGAACCGCGGTCTGTCTTGTGTCAAAGGTGTGTGTTAACCCTTAATCTTTCCCTCCCACTAACACCACAACAGCACCAAAGGTTGAGGATGTGAGCACCTAACACTCACTGACTTTTTGGGAAGGTCAAGTCGTCACCTTAACACTTGTATTTTGCATGGAATTATGGGAACCGTTGTGTAGCTGAGATGAAGCTGATTCTGCAGGATGCAAACCGTTTCCATCAACATTTAAGATTTGATAGAATTCTTATAATTGGACAACTTTTCTGAAGGACCTTTGGAAAAACTACAAGCTCTCACGACTAATGTGTCAGAGAGCAGAGAACACAGTGTTTGTGTCCCTTTGCTGCTACATGGAAGGCTTGTGTCTTTGCTCACAGCGTATGATAGTAACCCCAGAGCTCCTGTTAATGCAGGGCTTTCCTGACTAATTAGACCCTCCTCCCATCCAGACTTGCAGGCTGTCCTCTTGTTCTTAGATCTCTCGTATGCTGCTCTTCCATCTGGGCTTCACTTTAATGGCCGTCTTCCAAGTCACTGTACTGCCCACAGGGGGATGCTGAAAGTTCTCACATCTATTTACAGAAGTCACTCGGAAACTTCTGTTCTCCCATCTGATGTTGTGACTGAGAGGGAGAAGAAAACCCCTCCTCTCTGACAAGGACTTGGATAAGAGATGTTCAGGTTGGCTGTGAATGACCAATATCATAATTGGGTGATTACGTATTTGAGAAAAGTGATTGAATACGTGCCATGACTCATTATTCTGTGACTCCAACTCACTGTTGTTTCACGTGTTTGACAGCTTCCATGGCGTGTGTGTGTGTGTGTGTGTGTGTATGCCACGATCAGACACCAAGCTTTTATCTCGGACTGTAAGGATTTTATTAAACCATGTTCTCAGCTACGTCAGCCGAACTCACATTTTCATTCTGCTTAGTCTACTGGGACAATTGTTACAGCCTCAGTTAATCAAAGATTAATTTAATCAAAATAACTGCTTACCTGTGAATCACCGAGCTGAACACTTATGATAATTGCTCAGCTCGTTTGTGGAATTCCAAGAAGATGAGAGTGTAGGGACACAGGTTAATATGATTATGATGCTGTTTGTTCATTGAATGGGATTTTTCTTTCCTGCACGGTTTGATTGTCGAGCCGCTTGTTTAGAATTAAATTGTGACTTCAGGTAAGAATCATCATTTTATAAAGTTTACATGGTATTTATCTATTGATTGATATTACTTTTTTTGGTTTTAATCACAGAAATTACGTGGGTTTCTACTTCTTAATTTGATACCTTTTGTTGTTTGCTGGAAGGAGCTTCCCAGCACGCTTTGATTTTGTTATTAAATTTGTGCTTAGAGTTCTATTTAATTGTTATCCTAAGTGTTATTGATGTTATTTACTGTGTTCTGTAAATTGTTCTGTTAAGCGTTCTTGTAGTTATAGTTAATGTGATATGGAGAGTAAAATGTCTTTTGTTGATGGCCTGCGGCGATGCAGCGCCGCGATGTTGAGAGTGTTCGGTTCTGCTAATCACACAGCGCCCCCTGGGGCACGGGCAGGCACTACAAAAAGCCTAAAGATCTCTCTCTCATCCTGTCACACTGTGGCTGCAGCAATATCGGAGAGTTTGTCAAAGTTTGTCAAAGTTCCATTTGCAACTTTACTGTAGCAGTAAATAAATAGCCTGACTTAGAGGTATAAATGTAGAATGATTATAATAAGTATGACCTCAGCTTATGGAAAATTGATCACGATGTCTAAATAGCAAAATTTACATTTGGACACGCCCCAAAGCGCCAAAGCGAGCCTCTCTGTGTCCTGTACATTGATTCAACAGGGCCCTCAAACTCAACAGAAAGAGAAATGGAACCTAATCTCCAACTTGCCAAAAAGGTGAGAGTAGAGTTGTGATGTAGCCGTGTGATCAACATGTGCTGAGACTCTAACCGGCTTTGTTTTATAGAATATCTATTATACAATGGCTCCACTCTGCTCCTCCTGCTGCAGCCCATGCAGCTCGGTCGGAGACCCCATCGGAAGGTAAACTTCAATTCTAATTCCAGAAGGTGGTGAGAGAGGGGAGGGGGTATCCTGTGTGTGTGTGTGTGTGTGGAGGTCTGCGTCTTTGTAATCTCAAAGCAATTAATCATATAAACATTAGAAATGGCAATAACGGGGAGAGGGGAGCGGTTGTTAATAGTAACTCTCTGTCTTCTGTGTGTTTTTGACTCTACTCAATTAATTGTATAAACGGGTATAACGGTGCAGAGTTGATTTTAATTTCTCTCTGCAGAGCTCAGACAGAGTGATGGGGATAAAGAAAGCTCTCAGAGACAAATGTAGCTCCTCCTAATTTGCAAAGTGGTGGAGGCGAGAAGAAATAAAGAAATACTGTGGACCTCAGGGTGGATGGGAGCATACTTTATTTGTTTATTTGTCTTTTGTTTGTTGCCGTTAGCCGTTTCATTGAGACGTACGCAGATAACAAGTCCAGGCACTGCAACATTACAGTATTATATCTATTTTTCCAGTCGAGTGGGATTGTTTCCTTGGCAAGTCAAAGTGGGCTCATATTTCTGTGGAGGTCCCACTAAAGAAAGTTCTCCTGGGAGGCCACCCATCAATGATCCATTTGCTCCAGATGAGTAATCCCGTGTCCTCGCCGTGAACTTAAACTTGTGCTATTGTGCTATTTTTCATTTGAACGTCTTGGTGGTGCCAAATGGGAGCACATTTTTTCTAAAGTTTGGAGTGCGTCCAGAGGTGTTTGAATTACCAGTAAGATTCCGTGACTGGAGTTTGGGTTATTAGTGACCAGATGGAGACGTTTGGACATCCAGATTAGTTTTTTAAATCAGCATTGGTTGTTGTAACTGTTGATTGTTTTGTAGGTTTCTTGTGTGTGTGTGTGTGTGTGGTGGGCGACATGTTCCCTTGTGCTGTGTCCAGGCACGGTATCATCGGTCTTATGCCCACATACCGTGTGTGTCATGTGTCGCATTAATACTCATTTGCTGCTGAAGAACAAATTACAAATTAGCACTGTGAGACAGCTGTTGTTTTTTTTTTACCTTAAATATTCTACAAAAAATAATTATTCCATACATGGGCTGCACGTCTCCTGCATTTTCTCTCTCCATAATCCTGCTGTGGATGTTTGCGTATAAAGGATGTGAGAGCGTTTTTACACGCTGGTAAACAGAAGTGGTGTTGTCTCAAACGGTTCTCCGCTGAGAGGCCTCATGGAGTTTTTAGATATCTATTAAATAGCTCTATAACTAACAGGGATGAAAACCTCCGTCTCCCTGGGTGGAGGGATTGGAGGTGCAGTTAGTTTGTCCTTATGAATAGTTTGTCCTTTGTTATGGGGCCCGACTCCTGCCTCCGACTCCACATGACCTCTAACTGCTCTCTGTTCATGCGAGATAACAAAGGATTAATCAGCTTCATTTGTCACCTCACAGATGTTCGAGGTTTTTTTCCAAGATCAGATTTTAATGCAGTCAAGAGAAGCGCTCACCTGCATGGCTGCCCGCTCGTAACCTCCAGTCAGTCGTGCGGTAATGTCGCCTGTTTCACTTTTGCCATAACGTGCGAACGGTTGGGCGTTCCGGATGATTGACTTGCAGCTGCTCATACCGATTTTTGTGCCTTTAACTTAGAACATGACCTGATTTTGATGTCTCAAATATTCATCCAAAACCCAAACTTCAAACAGGTCACATCTTAATTAGCTTAATGTGCTAAATCCAAATGACACCTGTGAAAGAAATAAAGCAGGATTATGGGAATATTTTCACAGTTGGGTGCCGTCGGCAAATGGAAATGAGGGCGGGATTGTGAAATATGAAATTGAAGGGAAAAAAACAATGAGCGCACTCTAGTAAATTGAAAGTGGGAGCCCTGTTGGTTCAGACGGGGAGGAAGTTGCCATTGGATGAACCTCTCATGCATAACAACTCCACAGGCCAAGACAAAACATTTGCATTTGGTTCTAATTCCCCTCCACGCTGGAAGCCAAGCTGAGAGACAAAGACAAACAACCGGAGGATTAGGAAGCAGACAAACGCTCACTTCATTCAATAAATTCCATTTTATAATTGCTCGCGTTCTGGTAAAGGAGCACAAACAAAAACAGAGGCTAAGAAGTAAAGATTGTTGCTTGTAATCTGCTAAGTAATAGAAAGAAATATTGATCTGCCTCAGAATGGAACCGAGTCTTCCTCAACACCTCTGTAAAGTTTTACTTTGGTCCGCGTGTTACCTTTGAAATTAGGAAAAGACGATGAAAGCTGTTTAAAACTGACTAATGACGGGAAGCCACCAATCGTGCAATTTCATATAAGACAGGACAGAGAGAGATCACTGGACGATGGTCACTTTTCACTCCAGGAAAATAATTTGTAAATAGTCACATACTTACTGACTTACTTTAACTTTGGTTCGTTCTGTAAGGTAATATTTAATGATGACAGTATGGGGTCAATAGCTTACAGTTACTGAAGTTTTGCCGTCTGGTCGTACGTTAAGTGCAGTTTTCTTGTCAGGTGTCTCTTCAGGAACAACAAAGTGAATATTTTCCAATAACAAATTGAACATTTTCTCTTCAATTCATCGCGGATCATACGGCATGCCATGAAAACTGCCTGCTAAAATCCATTCACTGGCTGACTGAACACAAATTACTTTCAAATCTTGATATCAGTCAGAGATAATCGGACACCAAGCTGCTCGGTCAGCAGGCAGAGTTATTGTAGAATGTCTCGGGTACGTGTGTGAGTAATGCTAAGCGGAATACTTTGCAACGTGATTCAATAAATGATGCTTCAGAAAGCCTCAAGAGTGCTTCACCTCACGATGACCCGACACTGAAACTTTCACAGTTTCAGTTTGGACGTAGCTGCCTGATTTGAATAACATAATAGCCTTGGCCTTCACTGATGGATGTTTGACATTCATGGGGTGGGACCAAGCTGAGGTATGTTTTAATCATGTATGTTGTAAGTATGCGATTTGTGCTAATTTAGGATTAGATGTTACTGTACCATTCAAATCTCTCCTGGACTTGGACCACCGTTCACAGCCTTAATGCCCTGTGTTTGTGTCTCCATGCACGATGAGGGTAACTAAGTCATCAACTCTGTAATATATGTCTGAATTTGACGGTCACTCGGTCCTGTTTTGATGGAGTCGCACCCTAAAAATGTCCCTGATCGGTGATCAATATGCACACAAAGTGCCAGTTAATCTGCCACGCAGAGACACGGGGAAGCTAATTCAACATCAGACCAGTTATATTGGTGTTTACTGCAAAATCAGTGTTTTTTTGGTGCTGAGGATTTTATTCTCGGCAGTAACGTAAACGTAGGCAGAGGGGCATTGATTTTTTTTCCCCCATATCCAACAACAATGTTACACTTGGCTAGCTTTAAAGACGGAGGATTAGCAAGAAAACGCTCTGTGGAGTCTGCAGTGCGTTTATCCCCCGCTATAATAAACACACACATGCACACACACGCGCACACACACGGAAATGTTAGAATGATGATGAAAGTCAACTGATGTTTGTGGTAAAATATCAAAGAGTCTTAATCTCTTCATTGGACGTAAATTACATCAGAATATTCAGGAAATCCAATTAGAATTGTATATATTTATACAGTCATATGGACATCTGCAGTATAAGATGATCTAAAAGGACCTAAAAACAGTGACGGTCTTCATCCAAGCTGGTCTGATCTGGAGAATCTGCTTCCAAACCTGTTCCACCTCAGACCTCAGGTCAGTCCACCACTGGACCCTCTATGGTTTGCCTACTCGGCGATTTGAACGGTTTTTAGTAAACATACCCCTGAGCCTTATATTTTAATTGTGTTGATTGAAGCAGGCATTCACTACAAACATTGACTCAGAATCAGAAACACTAAGAATAGAGTGAGAAATGTGTTGGTTAATGATAAAAATGTGTACAGCAGTGTGTCTAATTGTTAAAGTAATTTACAGTTGGTAATTGCCCGAGTCGCAGTGTGAATGATTGTTGCACATTGAATTATCGCGCCGGTTACAGTATTGCAGATTTGAATAGTTACTGCACCTTTAAAATGTAACGGTTATGAATTATGAGTTGCTGCAGGGGTGACATAAGTCCAAGGTGCTTTTCAGTCCAAGTCTCTATATGATGTAAGATAAGGTAAGATCTCTGTCTCTCTGTGATCAAACAGAAGTCATTCCCTCTTCACCAGCTGCAGAGCTGCATAATATGCAGCTGTCAAACACACACACACACACACACACACACACACACCCTCAGCAGAGCAACGAAGACCATCTGAAGGTCATCAAGAAGTTCCACAAATCTTGATTTTGTTTCTTTTTTAGCCTGGCGACTTTGGATTCATGGGAAATGAGCAGGTGGAGAGATGAGGTGGCATAGATAAGATCAGATGAGCAGAATAAAGACATTTAAAGAAGTAGAAAACGATACAAGAATAAGAGTATGTTGACTACATGGGCTTTAGAGACAGAGAGAGTGTGGCAGTATCAAATGGTCCAAAGCAAAAACTCTTGGCCTTCCTGGCTAATGTGGACAATAGATGCTCAGTTGTTGTTGACACCTGAAAATCAGTGGTTCTTTTTGTTCGTCCCGATTGATTTTCATCAAATGAGACTGCAAGGGAAGCACTGTCTCGTCTTCATTCATTTTTGCCAGTTTAAATAGACATCTTAGGTTTTGACTGTGCTTAAACTCTGTCCAGGCGACTGCCCCTGGGAGCCAAAATGGACTGTTTATGTGGCACTGAGGGAGATATCCATCCTAGTTATAGAGACAGAGATGGAGTTATAGGAGGCTTTATGAGTTTCTTGTCCAAAGGAAGACTGCCATTACTCACACCGTGTCCCCCACCGAATCAGGAGCCAAATAAAGAAAACACCAGGTGAAAAGTTATTTCAAGGCCCAGCTGTCTGATGGACTGATGAGGCCTCATGGACTCACTGAAAAACATTGTCCTTAAGCCCCTCTTTGCTCCTTGCATTTAAGTGTCTGCGGTGAAGACATCCGGTGATGAGACTTTTTCACACCATGCCTCACAAACACTCAAAAATAGCAACCTGGCGTAGCTGAAAAGTGAGGCTGGTCGTTGCTAAATGCTAAATTCAACGGCTGGGATGGTTCTGACAACATCTGGGTCGTTGCGATGGTGATCTGTCACGCGGGGTTCTTGGAGTTGTAAATTTAGTTTGTCTTGCGGGTGGATGGAACCGTATGTTTTGCGGTTTTGCCAGGTTCTAGCTCCACGAGGGCCTCTCCGAGCGCGGTGGCACCACACCAGAATATTGCAAGCCATCTGGGGTCGACGTGGGACTTCATGCTGACTTGATTTTTGGGCTGTAAAATCACGTTTGCGCACACACGTATACGTTCCATCAAATTCAGTGAAGCTGTAATCTTCATCATCAAAATAAGAGAACGTCGGGACATTCCTGATCAAATGAAAACGCTTTCCCAGTAGTTAAATTCTAGATTACATAAAGCGAAGATTTACCGCCAACCCTGAATACATCCCACACAAAGCCGAATCCATTTGAGCATATTGAAGTAGACTGGGTGGAGTGTGGATATACTGCCACTGTCTTCAGGACAACAGCAGATGGTTTATTGGATGAATAAATTAGCATTCATTACCCTGATTGTTTCCTGCAAACAAATCTAAGGCGCTGTTGTTGTTGTTTTTTGTTTTTCTTTATTTATGTGTTCTTTAGCGTTCCTTGTGTGTTTTTATCTGCGTCGGAGACTACATGAGACCGAGGCGTGTATCAGCGGTCAGTTTATTGCAGCAGCGACGAGGACGGTGATGGGACCTACATTGTTCCACATCAGATCCACAGTGGAGATGCCGCCCCTACCCACGAGTCCCAGCGTTGATGGTGATGACAGCACCATCTGCAAGCCGCGGGACTAATGAGGGACGCTGCCACTGTGAGGAACTGCTCGTTTTCTAGTAGTGCTGATGCTGGGACCTTCTTGGCTTTCTCTTTTTTTCTTTTTATGGCGCATCACTGATTTATATGTGATGCTGTAATAAATATTATTGAACTGAATCGGCCTCCTCTGGGTGTAATACGGGTCTCCATTTGAACCTGGGTATCTGAGGGGTTCAGTTCTCCTGCTCTCCTCTCCGTGCTCTTGTAACCTCTAGTGGCCCTCGTTGGCCACCGGCCCCACTTTAAACTCACCCACTCCTATTAGCCATGCATTGCCACAGAACGCAATAAATGTGCAAAGGTTTATCCTTGTTCCGTGATGTATATTACCCGAGGTCAGTCAATATAGGAAGGCGTCTTCAATTACCGCTGATTGTCCCGTTGTTTTGCTGAAGCGAGTAATAGATTTTCAATCACTGCAAAACTGAGAAGCCGTTGTAGCTCTATTATGTTCCGTGTTTTATACGAGTCTGTCTCAAACACCGGTGTAATATGTCCTGCTCCTCCGAGGCTCGGGGAAGCCTTCAGAGATTGTTATAACAAGCTCCACTAATAGACCTGCCATGCATATCTCCATAGAGGAAAGACTGCACGGTGCTGAAGTAGCACATACGAGCTCCGTACACACCCACACACACACACAAAAAACCGGGAGGATGGAGAGATATTTCTCACAATAACGCTCGATGATCCTCATCCCGATGCTGTTTTATTTACTTTGTCGTTTTATTGTGTAAGGATACTGTGGAGGTGTGAAAGCCGTGGGGGCAGGACGTGTACCTTTCCAGGTAATGAACAGAGATCAGAGAGAGGGAGAGAGAAAATACCCCTCCAGCAGATATATGAAACACATTCTTATCATGGGGAAGTGGATAAGAAGGAGGTCATATCTGATTAGCATGCATCAGTTCGGCGCTGTGGGATTATGTCACTGAAACACGGAGCAGTAAGCATATGCAGTTTCAGCAGAAGGTTTTATTCTCTTCAGGAGGACTGGGTCATTAGTACGGCTATTATACGCAACGAACGCCTCGCAAGACTGCCTCTGTTGTCAAGATGAAATGCCGTTTAGGCAAAATATCATCCCTAAAGTCAGGAAGAGCGCAGCGTTGACTTAATGGAGTCACAGAGGTAGGACGTGCGGAAAAGAAGTGAATCATAAGAACGAGATAACAAACGGGGGTAATTGATTTTAAAGACTAATGCAGGAGCAAACGAGCCCACAAACTGGAAGGAAACTGACAGAAATCCACTCCAACCTGCAAAATCAGCAGTAAAAGACGGCGGTGAGGAAGAGGTGATTACACAGGAGCAGATGTGGCGACGTGGCAGATGTTGCAAATGTAGGACGCAAGGACGCTAGATTGCCGTGTTCAATAAGGAGGATATTTTTCCTAATCTGCTGCTCTTTGACTTTTCTCTGTCTTGTCCCATTTTGTGCCTCCACCTCGTTGACACCCTGTTCATCAAATCTGCCTTTTTTTCTTCAGTAAAAGACGATTTTACACTTAACCGTCCTGCTTGTGAGTCACACTTTTAGGTCCAGATTTCCCGTGGTATTAAAAAATGTATGTTTACCTACAGACGGGGTTTGGATAGATAAAGGACGGCTCCCAAATAAAGTGTGAATCAATTATTTATTTATTCAAGTGATTGGATTTCCAACAAGCCTTATCTCCTCCTAACACGCCGAGGAGCTGCAGTCACAAGTGAAAGTGTAGCGCTGCAGGATAGAGCCTTAACGGTGGATCAGCGCTCCATCCTACTGAGATTTTAGCTTTTATACAGGACACAAAATACTTTGTCCCTATTTCACAATGTTGAACAAAAAGAGCAGAAATGCAGCGCTGTCCTGGGTTGAGCTGAGCAGCAGTTCTGAACGTCTAACCTTGTTTGTCGCCAGGTGAACGCCCTCTGATCTGTTTCTCTGCCTCGTCCCCGTCTCTGCTGCTTTTTCCTCCGTTAACACTGAGGTCATCTGGCGGTGTGATAGTGAGAAATTGCTGCTGGTGCTGCCGATGGTTTATTGCCTTCTGGTTTCCGATTGCACTTTTCCCCGCCCACTGAATATCCCGAAGGGGGGGGAGGGGGG
>OMNV01005747.1:3615-16425 GCA_900303265.1 Brotula barbata | reverse complement strand
TCAGCATTTGCAACGCTCGTCCATCTGTTGTCATGGCAGTGCACGTGAATGTGTACAGCGGTATATTTTTAGCCTGTATAATCTGCACGCTGACCTTGTTTGGTCACCTCCCCCTATCTCTCCTCCACTTTGGCTTGAACGTCGCGTCTTTCAATGTCACCGTGGGAGCAGCTTACAGGCCAAAGCTGGACAGGATCAGCAGGTTCAGATGGTCTGACACACTGACCCAGTGATGTTAGCCACTTTACTCTTTTATCAGGTCTTCGCCGCCTGACGCGCAACGAGTTCGTCTCAAAGTAGGAACGGATATCTAACGGCTCATTTGTTTTCGGATCAATGATCCTGCTGCGCTGTATATTTTTTCGAATTCGAGATTCGAATTGCAGTAGCACTAAAATATGATACTCGAAGAGTGATGCGATTTGTTTTCTTAAATTCTTTTTTAGATTTTGCTTTTCTTCAATGAATTGCAAAAACGACTGGTAAACACGAACAGTAGCTTAATTCTCACCGTCACGACAAATGCTCTTATTTTGAAGGTCCTCTCATACATTCTAATGTCAACAACTGCGAATAATGCAAGTCAGGCAGTGTGGCAACCTTGAGTGGATGCATAGATAACCTTCTCTCTCTCTCTCTCTCTCTCTCTCTTGCAGGTCAACGTCTTAGCCTTGTGCATTTGCACCCGTGAGGCATACAAATCAATGAAGGAGAGGAATGTGGACGACGGCCACATCATTAATATTAACAGGTAGGTTTTATAATTCGACTCCAAATCGAAGGAAAACAAAGCACCGATGAATCCGAAAATAACTCTCTTTGTTGTTTTGCCTGTTCGGAATTAAATTGAGCGAGCGAGTAACTGAAAGCGCTGGAAATAGCATGAATTGAAGCTGATTTTAGAAACGGCACAGAGCACCTAAAGGAGCACTTAACAGAGGAAGGCAACACTGAAAACAATATGATGAGGCAGAGCTCCAAAATTTGGACCGAATATTCATATCATTGTGTTACTCAGCACCTCTCTCTCTCTCTCTCTCTCTCTTTCTCTCTCTCTCTCTCTCTCTCTCTCTCTCTCTCTCCCTGACTTCCGTTTTCTGTCCGTCGTAGTATGGGCGGGCACCGCGTCGTGCCGAGTGACGACGAGCACTTTTACTGTGCCACTAAATATGCTGTGACTTCGCTGACCGAGGGGCTGCGACAAGAGCTACGAGAGGCAAACACCCACATCAGAGCCACAGTAAGGCCCGGTCACACTCACAGGCACTCCAACATGCACACACACGGTGCAGCGCTGTCAAAGAACGTTAGGCCCGCCCACACGGATACGGTGCAGGGAGTGTGTTTATTGGTGCGTGTGTGTTACCAGTATGTCTCTTATATTCATGGCACCGTGTGCTCCCTTCAGTGTATTTCTCCTGGAATAGTGGAGACCGAGTTTGCCTTCCGACACCACAACAACGATCCAGAGAAAGCAGCCGCAGTGTACGCCAGTATGAAAGTAAGAATCCACATTGCTGTACATATACTGTATATTTATATATAATTATGTGCGTGTGTATATCTATTTACATGTGTGAAAGCTTTTTTTTTTTGTCTCCATTTTCAGTGTTTGAAAGCAGAAGACATAGCCAGTGCAGTCATATTCGTCCTCAGTGCCCCTCCTCATGTCCAGGTATCTCTCTCTCTCTCTCTCTCTCTCCCTCCCTCTTTGTCTCTCTCCCGCCTTCTCTCTCCATCTGTTTGTCTCTTTGTCTCTCTCTCGCTCTGTCTCTCTCCATCTGTCTGTCTCTGTCTCTCTCGCGCCGTCCCTCTCCGGCTGTCTGTCTGTCTCTCTCTACCTCTCTCTGTTTCTCTCTCTCTCTCTCTCTCTCTCTCTTTCTGACACTGTCTCTCTCTCTTTCTCTTTCTCTCTCTCTCACACGCACCGAATATTTTTTTCACGATGCGATCGATTTGCATCGTCAGATCGGAGATGTGCAGATGAGACCCGTGGAGCAGGTGTCATAGCAGTCAAACAGGAAGCTGCAGGAGGGGAAACAACGAGACAACAGCCACGGTGACTCCTCAGCAACCTCTGCTGGGCGAAGGGGGGAACAAATCGACTAGAGTTGGCGCTGAATCCGAGGGGGACGTGGGTCAAGCGGGGCTGGAGCCTTGAGGAGGCGGTGGTCACGAAGGCCGTGGAGATTGTCAACCACTACGAAAAAAAAAAACCCAACCCCACCACTGAACGCAGCAGCTTGATGTTTGTGTATTGTTCAGCCTGGCCTTGAACTGAGCTCTGTAAACGACAGCAGGAGTGAAGAACAGAGGAAGAGCGCTGCTGCTGTGCTACGTGGTCATCTACGCGACAGTCACTTCAGAGGGATGATGATGTCATTGATTGCACATGATGGTTCCTTTTGTTTTCTTATTTGATGTTGTTTTTGTAGGTCATATTACATATCTTTTGGAAATTAAAAAAAGAAGAAAAAAAGAAACAGTAACTGTGTTTATAAGAATGACAAAAGTGTTTTAATTTTTTAAAACTGTTTTAACTTTGGGTTCTAGATAGACGTGGTCTCGGACACACACCATTAACCATAGATAACACTGTGTTGTACTTGCATAACCAACCATCATCACACTCTTCCGTCTTATCACACATTCCAGTCGCCATGTTTGGGTGTATCGTTTTGCAAAACTAGTAAAATAATAATCCTCAGAGCAGTACAACAAACCTCTCTCCCTCTCTGAAGCACATTTGTGTCTCCGGTTCATTTATTTGCCTGTGCAATTTCACTTTTAACTGCACTTTGGAATCATTTGTTGGAGGTTAAGAAGGAAACTGGAAGTGTAAGTGTGTAGGGGGAATGAACTAACTCAGTGCACACGTATTCCCTAGAACTGTGTACATTTTAGTAGAACCTTCTCATTACATGAATAAATAAAAGTTTATTGCCCAATTGTGTGTGTGTGTGTGCTTTCCATAGTGTCCTTCGTGGAACAAGACACATGCTGTGGACTTTGGTTTTTATTGGACCTTCCATGAAATACCACTAAAAGGGTCACATGATCTGTGCCATTCCTCTGTCAAACAGCTAAACTCATCGTCTTCAGCAATGTCAGATGAAATACAAATGTTTATTTGACCTACAAATGAGAGAATGGAACGCTTGACTGAATATTTTCTCATCGTATCAACTGGACCGGACGTGGTAATTCTTCAGTATAAAATCACTGATTTATTAACAGACAGTTGCATTAATAAGCACGACCACAAGATGGCACTCCAATCAAACGGGACAGTTTTAAACAAGACCCCACGTTTGGAATGGACCAGATGTTAAACATTCACACAACAAAAGCTCTGGCTCTGCTTATAGCATTTTATAACATTTCAAAAATAACAAAAATAACAAGAGAACACATTCATTGGCTCATAAATGGGCACTTTTAGCTTCCGACATGGCAGTGTTTACAATCACATAAATAACCTTTGTGTTATGGTGTGGCATAGCTTGGTGATGAAGTTTGGTGTTAGAGGTTTGTCTCCACAGGAGGTTTCTCTTGGTCAACGCTGGAGCTGATATCAGCTACGGCTGGATACGTATCTCCTCCTCCTCTCTCGTAATAAGGCATCTTTGATATCCTGCTCAGAGCGTACGGCGTGATCGACAGCTTCAGTTTCTGTGGGACAGATATAAAGATAATACTCACACACCATTTCAAACAACCTTGTGTGTTTGTTAATGTACGTTGCCTTCTTGTGCTTGACCTGCATGAACGAGCCGGGCAGGATCCACACCGTGTGAATGGCAGCCAAAGGAATCCAAATGATGGAGGCCAAGGCGATTACCCAGCCGACCCCCTGAGCCCAGGAGGGGAACACGTAGTCTTCGTACCGGGCTGGTGTGAACTGGATGATGGAGGAAATGAGGATGACCTGCCACAAAGCAGAAACGGTTAACGTGGTGGACTTGTGAGAGTGGAAAACAATAATTCGTACATAACCTGATCACTTACGGTCATAAATACAGGGCTGACCACGAGCCAACAAACTCTGAAGAAAACGTTCGGCCTCTTTCCTGTCATCTCTTCGATGTTGTCGGAAAGTCGATTGACACCTGCGTGTGTTCAGACATTGGAGACAAAAAGTTCAACTCCAATACGCCTGGCGTCCATCCTGACGTGTCTACTGAACACGTTGTTCTCACCGTAAATCAAACAGACAGCCACAACTTCAAAGAATGCCAGAAACATGATGGACACTATGGCGGTATAATGGTCCATCAGCTGGAAGACGTAGATTCCCACCTGGACAGAGACCAAAAGACTCTTTACAACCGCTGGGATTAAGCTTTCATTAGGTTTTTATACTGATATTTGCTTGGATTACTACTTGAGAACCACTGCACCGGATTTGTCGTATACCTGCATGACACAGGGAATTCCCAGAAGAAAGCCTACGCCACAAACCGCCAGAACGAACAGCTCCTTCCGCTTGAAAAACCTCATCAGATGCTGATGGAATCCGTCCATCAGACTGGTCACCATCACTTCAACCATGGCAAACTGATCGCGACAGAAAAGAGAGTGTGTGACAACCTGCGGGACTGAGTACGGTTTCATAGGAAGGATGTGTACCTCGCTGTCCAAGCCCAGGCAAAGCAGCATGAAGAAGAACACCACAGCCCAGAGCTGGGACACAGGCATGCTGGCAAAGGCTTGTGGGTAAACTATAAAAACCAGTCCTGGACCTGGGTGCACACACAACAACACACACAATGTCACAGAAAAACTTGAAATAGTGTTTTTGGAAGACTCGTGCTCCTCCAGGCTTCACATTTTGGATGACACGGTCAGCGTTTAACCCTCTCACACTGGGTTTACAATACAGGTGAGATGTCGCACTCGTTTCCACCATAAAACGCCATAAAACGCTATAAAACGCCATAAACCGTCATAAAACGTGAGCACATTGGATCCATCGTGCTCCTTTCGCTTGGATTCAAAGCAATCGTTCGCTCACCGTCCACAGCCAGGTCGCTGATGGGGATGCCCTGCAGGTGAGACATGTACCCGAACGCGGAGAAAATGACAAACCCGGCGAGGATGCTGGTGAGGGAGTTGATGATGGCGATGGCCAGGGTGTCTCTGAGAGGAGAGAGAGGGAGAGCAGATGTTGTTTAGGTCGCTTTTGGCGGCGGTGGGGTGTTCCTCTGTGTGATGGTGGAGGCGTCGTGCCTACTTCAGGACGTTGTTGCTGAAAGAGTTGTAGCTGGCCATGGCCATGAGGGAGCCAAAACCGATCCCGATGGAGTTAAAGATCTGAGCTGCAGCGCTCACCCACACCTGCGACACAGATCCACTCGTCATAACACATCATCGGACATGATTACTGTGAGTGATGAGTGACATCCAATGATGATAGAAACACCCGTCTCCTCCCTCATTCTTACCTCCACCTCGAGGAGCCTCTCCCACTCTGGCACAATGAAGAAGGTGATCCCATCCAGGGCCCCGGGAAGCTGCACGTTATTGATCAGCAAGGAGAACAGGACAACGTACGGGAGCAGAGCTGTGAAGTACACCACCTACACACAGACACGCACAGGTGAGCGTAAGCAGGAGCCGTCCTACGCTCCCCGCCCGTCTCCACACTGCTACTCTCTCGCTGTGTCACCTTGCCTGTTGATTTCACTCCCTTGAAGATGCAAAAGTAAGTGAGAAGCCAAGCCAGCAGGAGGAGAAGGAAAAGCTCCCAGCGAATCGCTCCGGCCTCCTCCACGCCCTCTGTCTGCTCCAGCATCTTATATCTACCAAGATGGAGGAGATGACACAGGTATGGCATATTCAGGACATGAATATCTAAAGTACCTGAATATCTGAAGTACCTGAGTATCTAACGTACCTGAAAATACCTGTTAAATCCTGGACGCAGGGTCTATATTTGGTTGTTCGGTATTTCTATATTCCATGTTGTATATGTTATAAATTTGATGTTCTATATTTACATGTTTGCTGTTCTATATGTTCTACAGTTGATGTTATACATTTCTATGTTCTATATGTTCTACAGTTGATGTTATACATTTCTATGTTCTATATGTTCTACAGTTGATGTTATACATTTCTATGTTCTATATGTTCTACAGTTGATGTTATACATTTCTATGTTCTATATGTTCTACAGTTGATGTTATATATTTCATGTTCTACATTTGATTATTCTATATTTCTCCATTCAATGTTATTTATTATGTTGGGTTTTATATTTGATGTTATATATGTTCTATATTTCATGTGGTCTATTTCTACATAAAAAACCTAAATACACTAACGATGTACAACATGTCTCAGTGAGAGTGGCGCCTGGTTACAGCGGCTCCGATCTTACATGAATATCTCCACTTTCTCAATAGCTGCGAACTCGACTAATGGACATACAGCTGCATGAAACAGTTTGTTTATGACTTTAATCTGCCTCGCCTGTGTTCATTTATGTGTTGAGTTTGTATAAAAAGGAAACTGATACCCTGCGCTTGCCTCCTTTCAGGCCTCACACATGCCCAGATGTTGTGCAGGTGATTCAGGAGCACGCCTAAATGGGAGCGAGTCTGCATTTTACCTGCTGTGTCAAGTCAAAATGTCACCAACTGTATCAGAAACTGTTAACAATCACCTGAATATCCTCAACTCAGAAACACACGTGCAAAGTTAATCATTACACTCAACATAAACAAGCCAAGAGACAGTAACCTAACTAGCTTATTATCTACTTTTTAACAAAATACTGACTTGCCTAAAACGGCATATCATGGTGACATGAGATGAGTCCTGTTTGGCCCATATCCCACCATCTATTACCAGTAAGGACGGAGTTTAAGATACGTTGCCATAGTAACATAAAACGTACCTGAAGAACTCCTGACTGGCTGTGGAGGAGTACTCGCTCCCATTGATGGCTTGGTGGGTACAGTTTTGTGTGTTCCAGGTGTTGTTGCAGCTGTTCCACGGCAGCGTGGACTGGAAGGAGCTGAAGAGATAGTAGAGGGCCCAGGTGATGATGATGTTGTAGAAGGTGCACAGGATGAAGGAGATGGCTACCGATGCCATGCCCACGCCTGAGGACAGACAACGCAATGGCTAGTAAAGTAACAAGGTCAAAATACTTCACTGATTTTTTTTTTTTTTTTTAGCAATTTATTACTTTTACTGAACTACACATCTAACTATAAATCTATCTAACTGGATGTTTCCTATATGTATCTGAGAGGTTATATAAGTGTGTATGTGCGGTCATGTGTATGTCAGAGGTTATACATGTGTAACATTTATAGAGTGTGTGAGAAGTTATAGATGTGTGAATGTGCAGTCTGCTTGCACGTGTTTGAAGTAGTGTGCGCACGTGCTTTCGGTGGTGTGTGTGAATGACAATATTCACCATATATATAGCTATATATACAGTATATCTATATATACAGTATACGTGTATATGAGTTTAACTATATTCAAACATACTTGATTTAATATGACAATTTGTATTGAACTGTAATCACAAAAATATAATACCAAAAGACAGAACTCAAGCAGAGGTACTTGAGGTACTTTTTGGTACTTTGACGTACTCCATTGATGCGGCACCACAGTATTTAGTATTTGTACAGGAACATTTTCATAGTACCTTTCAAGAGAGGGCAGACATTAGCCAGAGCGTGGACGGGGCCTTTCCTCATGTACTGACCCAACGTCAGCTCCATGTAGAGCAGAGGGATACCCAACATCACCATCATCAGCAGGTACGGCACCAGGAAGGCACCTGGCAGGGACGCACAGAGACAGAACTCACACACACACACACTCATGCACACTCATACATTTTTCAGGTCACGTGGGCGGTCGCTCACCTCCTCCGGTCCTGTAGCAGAGATACGGGAACCTCCACACGTTGCCCAGGCCCACGGCAGAACCGATGCCTGCCAAGGTAAACTCGATCTGCCTGCTCCACGTTGGCCTGCTCTCCTCCTGCTCCATGTCTGCTCGCTCAGTGCTGAGACGGACCTAAAAGCTGCAATTTAAGAGAGCGATGTTTATTGCCCTTAATGATTAGCTTATGAGTAACACTGGTGCATGCAACACACGTGCAGGGATGACATCTCGCATCGAGAAAAAGAAAAGAAAAAGTGGCACTAGGGGGAGTTTGACCTGTTGATTTGAAACTCCTTCCCTTCCCCCTGGTGGAAGACTCTCCCATATGCTTGTAAACTCACAAAGCTGACAACAAAATGGAAATATAGAAATTCCATTTTCTGGTCAAAACATACTGAGAGGAAATGAATTCTGGGTAAAACGAAATGATTTTCGATTCATTAATCGAAGGGAATGATTTTAGTGTATGCCTATAAATATGTGTGTGTGTGATGTGATGTGTGTGTGTGTGTGTGTGTGTGTGTGTGATAGGGCCCTGACTTTACAGCGTCATTATCTTTACTGTTAGACCATTCCTGTTAGGCTGGTCCCGTGCTTACCGGTGCTTACCGAGTTCAAATTCTGTGCTGCTTACATCATCAAAGCTTACATCACATTACATACGCAGCTCCATAATAAGCACCATGTGATATATCCGAGATAGGCCGGTTTGGATATGCGTGCGTGAATTTTCTCATCTTGGATTGGTGGATTGATAAACTTTGGGAAATTTCACCCATTCTGCTGCCACAAACGGTAAAAAGACAACATTTCATACAAAAAGTATAAAACGCACAAACGTGTTAACACTGGAACCGGATGGATGGATGAGTGAAGGATGGATGGATGATGGATGAAAAGCTGTCTCAAGTCTTGTCAACAAAAATATCAGCTTCAGAAAGGTAAGATTTGTAGCATGGGTGGATTATTGAATCATATGGGTCTGCCTAATAAATGGATCGATTCCAATTCCAAAGCATCGAGTTTCATACCGGACTGTTTTATTTTAATCTGGCTTGAATTAGGAGGACATCCCAAGCACCTGTCCTTGGGTGGTAATTTTCTCACTATTTTACATTAAGCAAAGTTTGCGGATGCACTTGTAAGGTAGTCTGAAAACGTTTCCAGGCATTGTGCGACAGCAATGTGCTGACTGCTGTGGGTCAGTGTGGGTCACGGCCTGGGCGTTTGTTCTGTCCCATTACATCCCATCATTTCCATCCGCCTGACGGACTGAAAACATAGTGCAATGGTGGCCACTGATTGTGGTGGGGAAAATACAGCACACACACTCTCACAGGAGTCCTCTGGAACAACAATCTACACTGAACACTTCCATAACGCATGTCTGAAAGGGATTTGTTTGTGTTATGGGCAAAAGATACAATGGATTTAACTCATATTTAAGGTCTGTCGAGGTCAGAAATCTAATGAATGAAAGTTGTATAGAGGGACCAATATGGATATATTGGCCGATATATATTTCTACAGATACACAGAGTACTATGTAAACTAAATGTATACTCTGTAGTACAATGGTGTCACTTGCCCAAAAGAACAGATCCACAAACTATCAATCCGTCGGGTCACAACATTTTTGTCCATTCTGCCTATGATGCTACATTATACCATTAGAACAAGGGTAACTTAAGCCTAATTTAATAAATTTGGCTTTAAATAACTTAGCTTTACGGGCAGAGTGGACAAAGATGCTGATATTCACAATGTTGGTGTTACATCTGCGATGGGCAGAATAATATCGGCCGATAGAATGGGCAGACTGACATATCGGTCGAGCCCGGTTTGTGCGTGGATATGTTCAGAATGTTTTTCATAATTATAAAATCCCTAATCATATGGATTTTTTTTTTTCACAGTAATACGTTTTTGTAGTTCATATGTACGTCTATATTGTGCATTCACAGATGAAGAATAATAACAAGTACAATAACAAGTTATTTTGAAGCCAAGTAGTACTAAGTCATGAAACTAGCAAAAACTAACGTGAAGTAACGTGGACGAATGTGGATTCCGATGCCTTATTCCGCGATGATAATAATAAAGAGAGCAATTGGCGCGTGACGCAATGTTCGTGCACTCGGGTGGTTCCGTACGTCACGTGGTCTGGTCAGGTTTGTCCATGTAGCGTCTTGCTCCAGCTCTCCATTTTGGTTAAAGCGAGCATTGACCGGGGCGGGGCACATAAACACGATTGTTGGGAAGGAAATTTCAGCGTGGAAAAAAACGGCGTTAAAGGGTTTTTGAGGTGAAACAGTTCGGTGTTCGGTGTGTGTCGGTTCGGTAACGCGTTTATTCGGTCGCTAAAATGGGGAATTGTCACACCGTTGGACCAAACGAAGCTCTCGTGGTTTCAGGTAGGCTAACATTTGGTGGATGACGGCGCGCCTGGCCTGTTTAATGTCCATGAAGTGTTTGTTTATAGGAAAGATACATAAGCTAAGGCAATATTTAAACATTAATGTGTCCACAGAAGTAGCAGTGATAGACGTGTTGTAGTTCTAATGTGTATTTTTGAGCATCTCCGTTGAATGAATGGTACGAAAACGGGCAACAACTCGATGAATGCGTTTGTTCGGCGCAACAATCCAGACTAAAGGTCAAAGTGGCTTTAACCGGATTAATTTACACATCTGCCCTTCTTGTTACGCTAGTTTTGGTCGTTAGCCTACATTTGGTTTACGCTGTGTGCATGTTGCAATTCAGAGTAACTGAAAACCGCCAGGAACTGTGGGGTTGGAGTTAATGTGGGGAGGATTTGAGGTAGTACAAGATTTGTACATTCTAGATGGATTCGTCTAGAATGGATTCTAAAATGCTGTTTACTTTCCCATCCGGTGTGTAATATATGGATGTGTCGTATCAACTGCTATTTATAAGGACAGTTCCATCTGATGTTGGGATTAGATATTTTCTGTCATCCTCTAATCTGGATTGAAGACATCATAAACTCCTGATGGTGCCCTCCCCCCCCCTCTCCCTCCTTCCCCTTTTTTGAAAACTTGACTTCTGCCTCATCCTACCCATGTGATTCCAGCAATGAAACACAGAAAGAATTTCCAGCATGTCTCTGTAACTGAATCTGTTCGGCCCATTTCCTGTTCAACCCACTTTCAATGATGGGAAATAAAGTCGCTTTGGAATTTTCCATTGTAAAATAATTCGTATAATGTGTCGTCCGATAAGAGAGGCGCTGCAGACGTGACTGACTTGTCTTTTTCGTACACCATCATTCCGCAAGCACATCCTGATCGCTCGGGCCCTGAATGTGTGTAAACACCGTTTGAGTGTTTTCAAGAGGTTGGCTTTCCTGGCAACACCAGCGCCGCCGAGCTTACTGAGGGAAGACGAAATGTGCAGCAAAGCAGAGGGAGAAGCAGGGAAACTTTTAAAGGATCCACACATAACGCCAACACAGCCACACGGTTGGAATCGGGGCTTTTTTTATGGCGTTTCTAAATTCTTTTCAAGCCCCCTGACCCTCCCCCGCTCTGCCGCTCTAGTCAGGAATCCAGAGCGGGGCTAAAATGCCGCTTAGCTCCAAACATTTCTAGAAATCGTCAGCCTGTTGCCGTTTAACTTGGCAGTGACACCGAGCTGAAGTTGGATGGAGTTCAACAGGGAAAAAAACTGAACCACTGTTTTTGTCGTAGAATCCACAACTTCTGCTGATAGATTTTCATAGTATACATGGTGATTGTGGTTAACTGGCTGTTCAGTTTTTCGTCATGTTAAGGCTGGAAGAGCAGAGAATGGATAAGAAATTGGACGCATCACTCCATTGCATTTTTTCTGGCGACGTTTTGGCTGGGATAATCCTAAAAAAGCATCAACGTACCGTCGATCTGGAAGATATAAAGCAAGAAAATGACATTGACCGCCTGGTGTCCCCAGTTTGACTAAGTGCTGCAAAGTACATTATGCGACGTAACATGAAAGATGAGAAAAACATTGTAAACCTCCGTGTTACATCTCGTGTGTCTGCTTTAGAACTGAAGTGTCACAACTTTCACTTGCTCACCCGACAGCCTGTGGTTAAATAGTAATCTGGTGTCACATTTGTCAATAACTCGCACTGATTTGACGAACATGGGACATTCACCCCGCACCACAAACACATCTACGCACACGTGTGTTGACATTTTATTGAAATGTGCAATGTGTAAATTTCCAGTACGCTTGAGTAAAGATAGCCCGGCTCCTCCCTGTCCTCTGTCTGTCAGTTAAAGTGTGACAGCTGGGAATGTCACACTTAACACTGGAGATTAAATTGTGAGACCGCCGACACTGAATAGGACAAAACTGCCGCCAAGAATCCAGCGTTACTGTCTTAACTGAGCGTGAAGAACAGGGAAGCCCGATTGTGCTGCCGAGTTCCTTCCATACATTTGTCCGTGTCTTTGTCCACACCCAGCTGTCTCGCTGTAACAATAGCACGACAGAATAACAGATGAATTAAGATGCGTTCGAGTATTAATATACGTTACGTCTAAGCTAAAAGAGACGTCTCTCCATATGACACATTGATGTCCTGTGACTACTGGTGTGTTTGTGAGAGTCATGAGCATGAAAGTGCCAGCGGAAATCCAAAAACCTCAGTACTTGTTTACGGCAGGGAAAAAAAGATAACTGTGAACTCGGGGGTGGTGGAACTTGGTGGTTGTTGAAGGCTGTGGTCAGAGTGCGCCACCACTGCAATGTGTCATGAAGAGCATTGTATCGTTGCAAATGTGTGCAGCGTGTGCACAGTTGGCGCATGTGCTCACTGTAAATGTCCATATTATATCACGCGTAGCGTCTGTGATTTAAATGACGGCGTCTCATCTCCATGTTGTTGTT
>OMNV01005743.1:136061-148532 GCA_900303265.1 Brotula barbata | reverse complement strand
GAAAATGACTGACCGAGGGGCTGGATTTGTATTGTCCATAAACTATTTCCAAACCAAAAGGAAATATAATAAGTGATATAGAGAAAAATGTGCCTCGTCCCTCCTGCGATATTTTTGGATATAATATGAAGGCGCAGCAATTTTGGCTCCAGCGACAGTGGCTACTTCAATGTCATTAGGATGGCATTTCTTCTGTTTGTGGTTGGTATTTTTCTATTTTCATTCGATGTTCGTATATGTCTGATGGCTCCTATGAAAGGATCAGTGAGGTCTCATGGTTCTGTGCAGGAATAAACATTAAATGTACAATACTGTACACTGTACTGCCCACAGAGGGAAGAATGCAGGCGAGTGTGAGCACGAAGCATTGATAGATTGATCATTTCCCAGGTGCACTGGACTCAGTAATGAGGGCACTGGAGCTTCATTCTGCACCTTATCTATGGCCACATTGTGACAGGTAGAGTGAGACTACAAGCAGTTGAAGTGAGGATTCACCCCAAGGATGACTGCACCACCTCTGTGAAAAACAGTCGGGTGTTCAGTAAGATCCATTTGTTGATATGTATCCAGCTGATTCAGAATGTTCTTGTGATCCCTTGGAAAGACCTAAAGGGGGTGTTTGTTTGTTCCTGGGCTCCCCTGCTCTCTCTCTGAGTAAAGATTGGTTGATCCTTGTTTGTCTACCAAATTTTAATGCTGAGACCCTCATCTATTTTTGGGACATTTGCACTTGGAATTTGGTGGTTTACAGTCCAAACAAGGCCACACACGGAAATAGTTATTAAAACTTTCACCTCCAGGTCAGACTCTGTCCCACAGTCAGCACTGCTATGTGCACTGAGGCCAGTTTAATGAGGCTTTGTGCTGTGTGTGTGTGTGTGCGCAAGTGCGTGCGTGCGTGCGTGCGTGCGTGCGTGCGTGCGTGTGTGAGAATAGGAATTATAAGTGAAACTTGACTGTTGCCACACAAACACTGCATTTGTATCATTAACAATCACAGTGTTCTCTCCCACTCTCTCCCTCTCTCTCTCTCTTTCTCTCCCTCCCTCTTTCTCGCTGGCTGTCTCCCTCTATCTATTTATCCAAGTCTCACTCATTCTCTCTCCTGTACTTCCAGCTCCTGACAGCAGAGGGCTCCCTGTAGAACTCAGTAGATTTAGAACCACGGTCAGTCAGCTTTCAACCCAGGCTTTTTCTCTCACTTTTTAATACTTACTCATTTTCCCTCTACCCCTCCCACTCATGTGTCCCTGAGCTATATTGGCTGTGTTGTGTTGTGTGTGTGCGTGTATGTGTGCGTGTGTGTGTATTACTAGACAGTAAGGCACCAACCTCCACAAATACTGGAACCCAAATGTAATCTCCATCTCTCCCTTATCCTGTCTCACCTGTAGGTCTCAGATGTTTCTCTTTCTTCTGATCCACTGACAGCATCCTATCGAGCCCGGTAAGTCTCCCTGTCACGCTCTGTCTCTCTCTCTCTCTTTCTCTCTCTCTCTCTGTACATGCCTTTGGATGCTGCTGCAAAGATGCTGCGTCACTGTGCTGCTTTTATATTGACACTAATAATTTCAGATAGAATGAGAGAGAGAGAGAGAGGGGTGTTAGCATATCAGCAGAATGCCTCTCTCCCTCTCTTTCTCCCTCTCGCTCTCTCTCTCTCTCTTTCTCTGTCTGTCTCTCTCTCTCTCTCTCTCTCTCTCTCTCTCCGTGTCCCACTCCCTTGACATACAGAAGAGTGTGTGAACGTGTGTGTGTGTGTGTGTGTATGTGTGCGTGTGCGTGTGTTTATTTCTGCATGTGTTTATCAAGCATTCCAACACAGTGAAAAAACTGTAATGTTACAGTTGGTTGGTTGGTTTATGTTAAGGACTTTGTGCAGGTCCATGTGCGGCACGTGTGGCAAAAACAGGTTGTCTGTGTGTGTGTGTGTGTGTGTGTGTGTGTGTCTGGGGGTATGTCTAGACATTCAGTCATTGGGTTTTGTTGTACCGTGGCTCGACTGCAGAACAAAAGGAGAAATTGTTTACTAATTGTCATCGGGGCTGCACAATATAGAGAATGCAGCGTACATAAATGTGATGATATGTGATAATGTGCAATATCACAGCTAATGTCTGCATCTGTTTGTGACACTGCTTATAGCTGTGAAGACGTTTGCTGTGTCATCTTGACATATTTTGCGCTATGTCTTGGCTTTTGAAGTAGCCTCTCATAGGACAAAGCCACAACAGACGTGCTGGCTTGTTTCGGGATGCAAACTTCATCTTCCTCATTAGCATTTGCCCTCTTTTGCTGCATTTTATCATCAGTTTTCAGGCCTAATTGTGATTCTGTCAACTTTGCTCTGGCGTTGAGTCTGGACATTTCTCTGCAAGTAGAAAGTGACACGACTCGTCTTGCTGAGTTGGTAGATGTGTACAGTTTACAGATGTTACCTGTGCTTTGAAGACCAACAACATCTGGAACCTCAACAGATTGAAGCCTGATGTTGTGACTGATTTCATGAACCACAAATTAATAGGATCCCCAAAACTTCCTGTCTGAAGTTTTTCATGTCTGATGTAACACAGATGTGAAGTTTTTGTTTTTTTACTGAGCAAGAAACCATGTGGTCCTCGACATGATTCATATCAGCTCTCAGCTATGTGATGCTGTGAGACCGCTCGGATGAGAATTTGTGTGTCTCAATCTTCTCTGCAGGCTTCTATCACTGATGTCATCATTCAGTGCTGGCACCTCACAGCCAAGAAAAAATAAACATGGAGGCTGAAGCTACAACAGTGATTGGCGAGCCAGTAGGGAGAGATTGTAAATTTGTTAGATACTTACGGAGACGCTTCCAAACAAGATAAGTTACAGGGAACAAATCACAAGCGGTTTGATTTCAGTCCAACTGGAAAATGAGAGTGGAACACTTGGGCATGGAATGGAATCGTAGTTTAATGCTATTGTTATTATTTCCAATTTATTGTTTTTTGTTTTTTTGATAATGACAGCATGTATTTTAATGAAAAGTATGGAAAATAACGGTTGCCTCGTTTATATTTCCAAGCTTTTTACAGTAGGGCAACAATTTTTCTCCATTCAGATCAGAGTTAGTCTAAAAGCACATACAATAAAAAAATCTTAAATTAAAATATTTTAAATTTGGACACATTTTGGTTACTTTTCATATTAATAAACCACTAATAGTATAGTATACCAAGTATGAAAGGCATTAATATTGTATATTATGCTATCCTTTACTTTTTTTAAAGAAAATTATGGAAATAATGGAATTTACTGTGATGTGATTTGTTAATTTGTGTGTTTGCGTGAGGTTAAATGAGTGATGAATAAGTGAAAGTGTTTTAAGTGCCTGTGCCTGGTGCTCCATATGAGCGTCTGAAGGCAGCACATTCACTTCACATCTTTTAAATCAACGTGCGGTCTTACACACACCCTCTTCAAATCTATTTCTGCTCCTGCTGGCAGAGTTTGTTTGATATATGGATCAAATGGTAACAAACAAAATAGGGAAAGATCCCAACTCTCTGCTTGTTCCATGTTATTTATTTATCTTGGCACGCTACACTTCCTGTTTTCATCTCTCTCATAACTTTTTTTGATATATTTTGATTCACTTGGATTTTTCCCCCATATGAAACCAAAGCGAAACAAAATGCAACCTGGTAACAATTTATAACCTGATTCAAACCGGAGCCACCAGAGTGCAGCTCTGAAACACCTTTAGAAACTTCATCTTGTTCAAAATCCTCCTCAGAATTTCACAAAAATCTTGTAAAACCGACTGTGATAAAATAAAATAAACTATATGAACTATTATTATTGTTATTTTATTATATGTACTTTGCTGTAAAATGTAATTATACCAGGCTACAATATGCATGTTTTTCAGATTGGAAAAAGCAAATGTAGTATAATGGCACCTGTGCTCCAGCCTGCAGCTTTATGTGAGAAATGTGAGAGTTGAAAAGGTATGAGATGTCCGATGAGGTCGTCCTGTAAAGTACCTTTAAAAGCCATCAGTACGACTGTAGAATCATTTATTTCATGCTCTGGAGGTCAGTGAAGAGAGGCCAGCATACTATCGTACCGGCAAGAAGTAAAATATAATAAGTTACATTTATCCAGGCAACAGGAAATAGAAGGGGTACTTTATTGATCGCGGTAGGGAAGTACGAGGAGCGGCGGGTGACTGATGACGGGGGTCTTGGTGTTGGAGAGATGGAGGAAGCGGAATCTAAATTATTTGTTTATGAGATAGACAGAGAGAGGGAGAGAGAGAGAGAGAGAGAGGGAGAGAGATGCTCAGCCACTGCAGCAGTGATGTAATGGCTGAGGCCCCACTCTCCTCCGGCTAGACTTTCTTTCTCTCTTTCTCTCCTCTTGATCGTCCCTCCTCTGCATCACTTTTCATCTCTCTCAGCTTTTTGTTTTCCTTTCCATCTCCCACTCCTCCCACTCTCTCTCTCTCTGACTGTCATTCACTGTCCTTTCTGCTCTCTGTCTTTTGTGACAACAAGTATCCTTGTGCTGTCAAAGCCCGTGTGCTTATCAATACAAATTGCCAAAAAGCAATACTTGATGAAGATCTCTGTCTCTCATTGTCTCAATGATATTACTCATTTTGAATTACATTAGATTTGTAATTTTAGGAAGTTCAGGTGAAATAGGGAACGTTCGATTGAGAAGTTTTGCAAGTCATCTGAAATACCTCGTACTTCTAGTCAGTTGCAGCGGGCAAGTCACAAATTTTATGTCTGACCTATGAATATTCATTACCAATGAGCCGAACACAAACAATGACTGCATGTCTGTGTTGAAGTGACTGAGGCAGCCCAGAGATCTTTTATTAAGTAAGACGAAATTCCAAGTTAGGAAACCTACTGGCATTATCGTCAATAATATATACTGACAAAAATCATTAGCTAGTTTAGGCCTGCTTCCTGTTGCTGGGGGGCGGAACAGACACCTAAGGCTGAATTACAGTTCAAACATCGGGGAAATATTTTTTTAATATTGTTGTTGTTGTTTCACTTTTCAAGTGCAGGGATCTTACGTAAGCCTGTTGTGAGTCATAGTACTTCCGGGTGTGTGGGTTGTGTTTTGTGCCCTGCAGAAAGCTCTAGTGAGAGGATACACAGATTCTGGAAAATGACCATTCAGTGTGTCATCATCACATCAACATTACACCATCGATATGGGACCCACTAGACGTTTTTGCCATTTTTGGATTGCAGCAGGGATGCGAAACACAGAAAAAAGAAGCTGAATTCTTGAAACCAGGCCTCTGCGTTTTGCAGCGTGAACGTTGTAACGTTAACATGTGTGGCGATCGGAAAAGTGAGCCATTCAGCAAAGATTCTCCACTGTTACGCTGCCAATGAGAAACTGGCTTGACATTAGCTACCCTAAATGAGAAAGGCCGCTACTTTTAGGGGACAAATACCTGAAATTTGTCGTCAATCTGCAGATATTTGCATTATCCTTTGACAGACCTCAAATCTAGTGTGGCTTAACCATTCTTACAATGTTAAGAACTAAAGTTTTTCAGCTAATTGGCGACGTGCGTATATGATGTATACATTTACCTGCATGGCAAACAAACAGATAATCCATTCATTTTTATTAATTGCCTTTCAACCACAAACTACACTGGAGGAATTCATTATGTAATTCCTTAACACGTCTCATCCAAAGGAACCAAGTGGTGTGAATGAGGTGGCAAATGATTATTAACCGTGAATCTCAATCTCCGAGTCTCACACAGTGTCTGGGAGAAGGCGCTCTCTCTCCAAACATCACCTTAATGCAGTCAGATCCCAGCTCATCTGTGTTTTCCTTTGTGTGTTGTGCGTTTGTTGGTGTAAAATTAAAACCTAGTAACAGGAGCTTGCATATGCAATGTGGCACGTGAGCTCTCTGACACACTCACACACGCACGCGTATAAGTAATTAGAGGTCAAACATAGAATAATTTCTTCAAAGTCTGATTAACGTAACAATCACATTTTTGGGGGGCAGCTTCACATACATGTCATGAGCAATAACACTTACTTGTTTGTATATTTTTGTATAACTGAATGTATTTTAATGAAGATCTGGATCCAAATGCAGATTGAAAATACCAAGCTGCTTTCTATTAATTTATTTTTATTGATTTAACAAAGGCGCTTGTTGGCAGAGAAGCAGCATGTGTGCCGGCCCGGAGTACTTTCTGCTTATATTGACTACCTCTTTACTGTATTTAAAAGATTGCTCTGCGGCATGACCTCTATGATACAGTTAGAGTATCATATTAAGTTTATGTTATTGATCGCCATAAAGGAAATTTGTCGTCCGCATGGTGGCGTTTTAGGAGATCAACCAAATGCACAAGGCGATGCTGTTACCATGTATGAACAAACACATGGCGACAAGAAAGTCTCACAGCAGGTCTTCTTGGCATCATCATCGAAATGATTACAGATAAATCAAGACCAAGATACAGCTGAACCTAAATGGTTCTTCACAGCACTTTCATAAATGTGCTGTGTTCTTTTATCCAAGCATGTTTAATTTTGCTGGATTTAGATGGATGGTCTCACAACGTTTATCTATTGCAAAAAAAATCCCAGATCCTTTGAAAATTTGATGGCTTCTTTCCTTGGCTGTGCCCCACTGTTCCACAAAGTTCAATCAAAATCCCTTCACAACATTTTGGGTGATCAAGCAAAAAAAATCTAACTAACCAACAAATGCTAATGTAACGTAACATCAGAGGATAAACTGAGCTTGAGACCATAGACAATATGGTTTGACTTTGTTGAACTAAGTGCGTATAAACCCAGCGATGTGTGTGATGTAAGCAAACCTGCACACACAGCACAGCATCAGTCCAAGGCCACCCTTTGATGTGTGACCCACTGGTGACCTTGGACTGTGGTGGTTGGTGTTACTGGTGGCCAGGATCAGAGCTCCAAGGCCTCGGCTCCTGTTATTAGATTGCTCAGTTCTTTGATGTCTGGATGTAGGGCACTGTGTGGGCGGGAACATCATCAGAGTACTCATGTTTGGAATGACGTAAATCAGTAATTACATATCTTAATTATCCGTCTAAATCTGGAAGCAGCAAATGAGCTACTTTTGGCTCTTGACAGTCTTAAAAGGCTGTAATGATGTCCCGGAGAAATTAAGAATTTGCAGGAGTTGACATGAAAAACATTAAAAATTAAAAGATAAATAAAAAGAAACAAATCGATTTTTTTTGCCATCTTTTCAGACAATAGATTTCAGTATTACTTCAGTATTACAGTATTACTTTGGCAGTTTTTAGCCCGTCTGAGCCATCTGCCAGAGTTTGTGTCTTTATGGGAACCAGCCTACAGCGGCCCATCCAAGGCTCTCTGTCATCTGTGACTCACCAACCTTGGGCCTGTGTGGAGCATTAAAATTAGTTTTTCAGCTTTTCCCAACAGATGGTATCTGAGCTCCAAGGCCTCCGTTCTCCCTCTCATCCAAAAGCTTCTTAGCCACAAGGCTGCCATTGATTTCTCTTCAGTTCATTCACTTAGTTTCTCTCTTTTTCTCAAACACTCAGCCTCAGAAAGAGCTAAGCTAAATAGTTGTTTTAATCAACACAAAATTAAAGTTTGTCTTACCATATATTTTGTGTTAGAACACCAGGTAATGTTTCAATGTATTGTTGAAGTTTTGATGCATGTTGTTGATCTGAGATTAATCTCTGTCTCTTCTTAGTTTAACATCAAATTTTAGGCATAGACATTTGGCCTTGTTTTGAATTTTGTTTGTTAAATTTTTCTTCTTTAAAACAAGGACAACAGAAAATACAAAATTCCTGAATTTGCAATTTTAACGTGCAATACTATGAAATCTGAGAACAGACCTGTTTTTTTTTTTGTTTTTTTTTATGTCGTTATCTCAAGATTGCCAGTTAATTTGTCCATTATCTCACCAAAACCAAAGTTGTTTTCTTGTGAAAACGGTTTAATTTATCATGAGATAGCGAGATGATTGTGGGGAACTCGAAAATTGTGTCTGGTTCATTTGACCACGTCTGATTTCAGCCTTCAAGATCCCTGTCATGACTGTCCGGGAGGATTCAGAAACAAAACTACACATTTATGCCTGTACTTTCCCTTCAGTTATAAATCTTCCCAATGATAAATTTACCCATTACTGTGAGAAAATGACTTTTGCCACCTCAAGATAATGACATAAAAAAAAAAATAATTGCCAGCTTAGTCGCTCTCGTCTCCCATCCTCATACTCCATGTTTTTACCAGTTCAGTATTTTAACTGTTGTCATGTCATCCTTTTGGTGGAGCCTCCAGGGCTTCGGACCAGCCTGCTCCTCTTACCACATATTCCCCTTGCGCACAGTGTCCATGCATTAGCTGATTGCCTTGAACAGGACGAAGCCATACCGAATAACAAACGAGCACACAGTCTAAAGACAACAGTTCAGCTCAAGCAGAGTCCATTTGGCTTTTGGAAAATACATAAAGAATAATTTGTCTGAATGGGTCTGTAGAAATTCCATGCATAAATGGAAAGATCATTAGCTAAGAAGCACTTGGTTGATAATTGTTGTTTATGTCGCACCTTATGGCCTGAATGTGACATTTTCAACTTTGCAGCCCAGTCGTTTCAAGTTCAAAACTCTGATCTGATCTGATCTATATGCAGCTATCTTTGGAATTTTAAATATAGTTCTGTTACCCTCCAAAGGGTTTCACATTAGTAGAAGTGGGACAAATGTTCCCTCCCAACTAATTTTGGTAAGTTTATCAGCCAGAATTTAGTCCCAAACAGCCCGGCTGTCCTTCGATGTGAACAGTGACACCTGATTGAGGTTACGACCGAGTGATTGGGTCACTTTTGGATGTGTCAGAATCTTTGTTTGACTCTCATGCAAGCTGATCTCTCACGGCTCACATTTCTTTTCACCTTGTGTTACAGTTTGGCATAAAATGCAAAGTACAAATCCCACAAACTATTGATCCTCTTTTTTTTTTCTTTTTCAGCTGTGTCCTCCGCCCTCTTGACGTGACTCATTTCTCTGACAATCCTGATACTGCGACCCGAGAGAGGACCGAGTCTCATTCTGCTTGACTCGCACACCTAATCAGGTAAAAGTAGCAGCCAGATATGTTGCCAAATTCTGTGCCTTTTCTCTTACAAATGACATCCTCTCCAGTAAAATTGTCAAAAATGTACTCCAGAACTTTGCCACATGAAGTAATCTGAAATTCAAACCAACATCACAGACACTGCTGATGTACAACAAACCAGACTTGTGTACAGGCAGGTATAAAACTGGCAGAGTGCTGCAGCGACTCAACTAATATAACTGTAACGCTGTCATCTTTAAAGTCTTATTGCTCTCAAACATTCATATAATACATTTGCGATGCGGTGGATACCTGTCAGCGGAGAAACAACAATTTCCACCATGAGACAAAGAGACGGAGAGTGGCTGTTACCTCCACAGATGAAATGACTGTGTGGGTGGACGTACATGTGAGTGCAGGCTGCTGGGAGCAGTGAGTGGGAAGTGGGTACTGAGTGGGAAGAGAAGAGCTGCTTTAGTGAGAGACAACAAGACGAGCAGCACCAAGGCCTCGCTGAAACAAAGGCAGCCACGTTTCCAGGCTTTCACTTTGGTTTTTTTTGCACCTTTACACAGGCACGATTCCAGCTAGTCAGATTGTTGATGGGGGATTGGATAGTGTGTGTGCATGTGTGTGCATGTGTGTGTCTAACTGAGAGAGACACTGGGAAGGAAAGAGATGTTTTTTTGTTTGCCAGTGTGTCTATGCTGTGTGTATGAGCACACCCACACAAACTCTAAGTGTCAGTAACCGGGTTTTGTTCTCATAATTTTCATGCTAATAATAGTCATCATTTAACACAAAGAAGCTGTTGTATTTCACCATCCTTGATTCAAGGGTTTGATTGTTTCGCTGGTTCACATGCGTGTTTGGGTGACACAGATGACGGATTTTGTGCTGGCGTCAATGTGTTACTCAGTCATAAAGTCAGTTAAAGCAGGGGTTCTCAACCTCTCGTAACCTGAGGCCCACTTCTGATTGTTTCAAAAGCGTAGTGGAGGACACGCAACAACTAAAATGTTTCTACATCTGTGATGCATTTTAATGCACTGCCACATGTGTTTTTGTACATTTTGAAATAATGTACAATGTAAATATCTCTACTTATACAGTACTTATCTTCTATCACATTATTAACACATGGAGGCAGACACCCATTGACTCTTTTAAACAATGGACAATTTAGACTTTAACATTTAAGTAAAGTGAAGGGTAAAGGACTGTGGAGGAAACTCATACCAAAGGTGTGAAAACATGTCAAAGGAAGGCCCCAGTTGGATCCACACCCAGGACCTCTCTGCTTTATTTGTCATAAATTCGGCAGTCAACAGCAGCTCTTAGTCTATCATGGGATAAATGTGCCAGATTTTCAGATTGGAGTATTATTTAAGTCTTAAGTTAGTCATGTTTTTGTTGATTTATCAATATCCAACTCACATTTCCTGCTGGCTTAACACAATTTAACATGGGTTATGTAAGTATGGCTCTAAATGTAAATATTTAACACGTCTCTCTTTTGCTGTGAAGACTTGACATAATCAAATCAGAAAAAAGAGGACTACACCGTGTTCACATAAGTTAGACTTTAGATTTTAGGAAATTGTATTGATGAAGCTTTTTGTTATTGTGGATCAAATTACAGGATGACCTCCTTTGGCTTAATTATTCAGGGGAAGCTCCGCACTGTTTTCAGGTCACGTTAAACAACACTTAAAACAATTATACAAATACACACACACGTCCATATAGCCTCAGACATACAGTATTTGTAAACACAAACACACACGCATACTCACACTCGCATACATGCACACACACACACACACACACACACACACACACACACACACACACAGAAACGCTGCCTCTTGTGGTGAAGTGGCCTGTAATGGAGAGCCCTGCAATGCAGCATCTGTGTGACTCACGCAGACACATGTGCACACACACACAAGCGCACGCACGCACAAACACTGTAAAGTCGTGTTGCATGTTCAGGTCGTAGGAGGGAGATGAGCAGAGCGAGAAGGGGAAAGAAAGTGCTGAGAGGTGGAGGAGGAGGAGGAGGAAAGTGTAGGAGGGAGCAGGTGGTGGAAGGTGAAGAGGGAAGAATGAAACAGGTGGGAGGAAGAATTATGGGTGAAAGGATGCTAAGAAATCAGAGTAAAGAAGTGGCAGATGAGAGCTTTGATACGGGCTGTTTATTCATCCTCATCAGGCTGGATTCAGTGTGTGTTCACTGACATGATGTAGACAGTTTGTCGATGCATCTCATCTTAAAGCTGGACACGCTCGAGTATGTAAGCGTGCGTCTCTGCAACATACTTCCAAGACAAGATAGACCAGAATATATCCACAAACACCATCTTCACAACACGTTGATTGCGGTATGATAGTTGTCTTTAGACTTTGCTAATTGCTGTTTTTATTGCGAGAAGAGCGGTTTGCACAGAAAAAGCCTCAATTTAGCCTCCCAATCTGCTGAAATCTGCACACGCCTGCTGAAGAATTTGCTGCATAAGACAATTTACATCCAAAGTATACAAAACCTCACTTACAGCACGGATACACGAGTACCAGAGAAATGTGGATTTTCTGTTCAGTTTTGAATGAGCTGAAGCAAACACACTGAATATACCAGAAATACTTCAATGCATTTCCAAAATTTAGTCTTTAGTCATGTCTCCAATCTGTTGCTGTTGCATCCAAGTCAATTAAAGTGCTCGGGAAGACCAGTTAGAAGTGTCAAATTGACTCTGAATCATCTGTTTTCATTTAGATAGTTAACGACATGAAGTTCAAGAATGTCTACCTCTGCCATAGCCAAACACGACTAGATGTTTTTCTCTATAAATACAAGTTTTATGTTTGATTCCCATTGCTAGGATGGAGAGAGTACAGAAGTATGCAGGGCCGTCACAGAGTTCGAACAAAACAACTTTTTTACTGTGCTGAAATGTAAAATGAATCTGTGCTTAATTGCACATATTGATAGTCTATTATGAAGTAAATATGATATCTGTAGAGATTAGTGTATAGTGTCTGAAGATGTATACATACATTTTGACACTATATTTCTGAATCCACCTTCATAATTTAATTTTTTCCTGCCCCATCCTTGCAAAGTTGGTATGGGACTTTTTGAGTATACCCGATAGAATAAAAATTTGCTAAATGTTCAGTCGATCAGTTAGATCAGATTCTGTTTCATGCAGAACTGATACATTTTTACCTACTTATAAAAGTTTAGAGCTCGGAAAAAAAATAGAGTTTTAGTCTGGGATTGAGGATATTTTTGATATATATATATATATATATATATTTATTTATTTATTTTTTAACTCTACTGAGC
>OMNV01005743.1:121622-136041 GCA_900303265.1 Brotula barbata | reverse complement strand
GGGCTGGCAGTTGACATGGTGGTTAGGAATATAAATAAACATGCAGCTTCACCTCACCAGGCTCATACTGCTCTGTGACGAGTGACTGCTGAAGTGCATTTATGTACCAAATCAATCTTTAAAATTTCACAGTGCTTCTAATGGATAAAATTCAGGTTTGAGCCTGACAGCTTACCTAACTGCTATATTGAGGGCATGGGAAACCCTATATGGAGCAGCTTCTGTGTGTGTGTCCTCATTTTGACCAGGGGAATGGTTCTCTAACCACAGTGGTTCAGCAGGCTATAAATCAGTCCCGACTCCTCAGATACTTGCTGTCTCTCCTCTGACTCAGCATGTCTTAAAGAGGACATGTTGTGCCTTCAGATCTGTTCCCTCCTGTTTATAGTTTAATATATTTATGTCCAAACCTGCGTTTAGTCCATCCACTAAGACAAATAGCCTTGTAATTAAAATGGGCATTAATAATTTGACTGCATAATCATAATGAGTCTAAAGTTACGGTGCTCTGTATTCACTCCCATCCTTTACTGGCACAGACAGTTGATATCAGCATCAAACGTCCCTCTGGCGATCTGCCACAGGCTTTGTGCCAAGTGCAACAAGCGTAGTGCCTACTGAGACGTCCGGCGTCTGACTCCATCAAATCATTATCTCAAACACACACATACACTCACTCTTCACTGGACACTATGTCTTGAGGACAATATTGTGTTGTTTTTCTCTCCAGTTGTCTCACCCGTTCCCTTCTGAACTCATCCTGACAAATTTCTCCTTTACTTCTCTCAGCTCGTCTTCTCTCTCTTATCTACGCTCCACACTCCTCTCCTCTGTAGGTCTATTTAGTCTCCTCAGCATTCTCTGTGCACAGATCTCACGTTTCCCATGATGTCCCACAGCAATAGTTTATAGGTGCAAATAGAGCAGCTATTGTACACCCCATCTCAATTAATGTGGATACTCGACTGTATTGCCTCATTTCAGGATTTAATCTGATGAGAAAGCTGCCGTTTAATGTGCAAATCTTGCCTGATGCCTCTCTAATCTCATATCCCAGAATGAGTTTTGATGATGTATTTTAATAGACCCAATTCAGGCCTTAACCCAGCAGGTGTTGCTGTTTCATTCACATGCATACTATACAACCATAGACATTAGGAGGAGCTCAATGGGGCTCCAGAAAGCCAGTCCTCACTCCCTCCCCTCCCCATGCTCACCCAGAGTGTGGCCACCAGTCAGGAATGAGTGATGCTGGCCTGCAAGTTGGCCACAGCACTCAAAGTGACCTTCGTCGTAACACAGATGCAGATGCAGTATTCAGGTGGTAGTCTCATTGATGTATTTTACGACTCTTTTAATATTAGGAGTGCTCTTCAAAAGAGAGCCGCTCAAGGAGCCCACAATAGGCTCTATATAAATATATACAGTGTATTTATTGCTTTTGGACAGAGATGCACTGACAGGATGATGCAGTGGTACATGCGTAGTGACATTCAAGCTGCAGCTTGGTCATGCGAAGCTGCATCAAGATCCTGCATGTAAATACGTTTGTTCTGCTGCCCTCAGCCCCGCCCCACATCTTGATGATCCACTCTCAAGGTTTGTCCTGTTCATTGCCCACATAGTGGGTTGTTTACCTCGGCCACTTGTCACTCTGGTCCTGAGCCTCACACACAAATCATTGGGATAGTCCAGTGGCTGTCAGGGCCAAGGACAGTGTCACTCACTCACTCACTCACTCACTCACTCACTCACTCACTCACTCACTCACTCACTCACTCCTCACTCACTCACTCACTCACTCAGTGCAGTGATAACACAGTGTATGCTTAAGTCTAGATGATGTTCTCTCTCTATTTCAGGAAATAACAAAATGTTGCAGCTAATAACTCTGACATGATGAGTTCTGACCATGCCCCTTGCCCCCCCCCATGCCCGTCGTTCTGACATCTCTTCTCTTTCTTTTCTAGAAGCCCCACCCTTGCCTGCTCTCCCCTGCTGTTAGCGAGCACCATCATGGCAGACAGTCGACAGCCTGAAGAAGGCAACCCTCAGTGGGACCCATCAGGTGGGCAGGAGCCTGCAAACACCCATGGAGCCAATGGGTACACTTCCTCTGCATACAGGACCTGTCAGTCTGGAGGGACCCACATGACCACAAGCTACTCTGCCCAGGAGAATGGGTTCAACGGGGATTTAACTGCTGCCCCTGCCATAACCGCAGGTGAGGCTTTTTATGAAGAGCAATCATTTTACAGTAACTACACATCTTGATGGGGGTCCTGACTTTTTCATTTTGAATTGTAAACTCATTCCTGTTACAGCCCATTTCCCCCTTTCGGTGTTTTTGAGAGAGAGTCCTGTATGAAGAGCATTCTTGTATGATCAGCTGAGTTTATATTGTGAACCATCTGCGTTTCAGAGGTTATAGGGATGAAATTAATTTGAAAGGAAGGACCTGGTGTGAAACATGCTGTTATCTAGCATGAGTCTTTTCTGTTGTTCAACGCAGCCAGCCGGCTGTGAAAGACCTTATAGAACACTGCAAATATTTGAATATTTAGCAGATAAAACATTAGTGTCATCTCCCTCTCACAAATTTTAGACCAAGTATTTTCTTACTGTCAGTCCTGGACATGTGTTCTTTCTGATGGATGTGGTTCCTCTTTCGTTATGTTGGGCACTGATTGGACACAATGTGGATATGTGACAGTAATTTATGCAGTAACAGAGGCAAAATTGGACACTGGACAAAATTGGACATTGTTGGACACTTGAAAGGCACACATTTCGGCTTTATGTTAGAACATCGGGAGATAAATCGCTTGCTTGTGTGTGTGTGTGTGTGGTTTTTCAGCTCAAGAAGTACAGCCACATGCTGTTATTAGTGCAGCTATAATTAACACCTTAAAAATCTGTCTTTGCCCCTCAACCTCCTCAGTGCCTCCCTCCCCACAACCCAACCAAACCCTGGAGACAGGAACAGTAATCTACTAATGGTGTTACCATGGCAACAGCTCCCCTACAATTTACTGTTCTAGGGCCTTTGTTCTCTTCGCCTGTAGTTTGTGAGGCCATTTACCATGCATTGACAAGAGCTCCATTAACCTCCCACCTCCTACTATTAGATATTATCTGATACCATCTATAAAGGCTGGTAACGCTGATTTTGGTAGCATCTGCCCATTGCTATTTTATCAAATGATATACCATTAGGAATGCCCATCTTCATTTTTTTGGTTAATATATTCAGCCCCAGACCCAAATCTTCAAATAAAGAACATGGGATGAGATGAGGATAGGCAGGGTATAGAAAATGGAAAAGGATCTTATTTATGTTGTTTGATTTATTATATACTGTGAATTTTTTGGGGGTTTTTTTTGCATTCTGACGTTACATTTGAAAACAATAGCATTACCAAACAAATCACTCGTCATTGTGTTTGTGCTCACTTGCCCACTCATCTGCTATTTTCTCTGTTGACTTATTAACACACGATGGGGTGAACAGGTGAGGGAACAAGCATAATGTTTGAGTCACACTGTCATTATCTGTAAATGTCAACTGCTTTTTGTCCAGACACACACAGCATAACAGCAGAGTTGTCTGAGCACCAGTGAGTCAACTTTTATATCGCTTATTATTTATGGACGCGTTTCCATGTGGTGTCTTTTATCCTTAACTGTCAGTCATATTTCACTCTTCTTAACCTATGCTGTCATCCAGTTACCTTCTGGTGCAATTTAGTTTCCCGCTATTATTTTGTTTTTGACAGTTAGGCAAACAAATGCAGCTAACTACAAAATGAGTAATTACACAAGTTTATCATGATTTGGCCTGGAAAATCTTGAAAACAAATTCATTGCATTCATCCTTCATCTAACCTGAAACACAACATATGTTTTAGTATTTAACAAACCCCTTATGTAAATCAGGCACTTATCAAACACACCAGTTTCTTGGTCTATATTTGTCTTCCTTTATATGTGAATTCCTGTTTTATATACATAAAAACATAATTTCTACATTCTTAGGCTCACTGAAATTATTTTTAAATGGAATTTCTTTTGATGTGGATCTTGTTCTTATATGCATTGGAAAATCTAAGGAGCTTCACCAGCCAGAGATCTTGTTTACTGACAGTATCTACAGTATTTGCTCAATTCTGCTGCATCCTTCTCCGAGGGAAGGTGCCTGTAAAAGCTGAACAGATTATCTTCTGCTATAGTTTCCTCCCCGACATGACCGTATAAAGACCTCAGCATAAAGTACAACATTTTATAATCATCTTCATGAAAATCACATATTGCTTCATCAGTTCTGTCACCAAAGCTGCATGTGTCTGCAGAGCATTTTGTCAGCATATTTGCACACACACACACACAGGCATAGCTCCAGAGCAGAGCAGGGCACATCAGGAAAAGTGGGACAGGACGGGTGACAGAAGGGCTGATGCTGGCATTCTGTGAGGCTCTTCTCTCTGTGCAACGCTCTTCAAACCCAACAGGAACCATCCAAGCACAAAATTGCCCTCTTGACTTCCCTGTGAGACAAAGTTGAACAATGGTCAGCCACGCATGAAGAGTGCAAGAGAAAAGGAAGGACTGAGGCGGAAAGAAAGAGCAAGAGTTAATATGATCAAAAGGAAAGGATTGTTCAGTTCATGTTCGCAGGGGGAAGTTGGCTTAAGTAGAAGAAGCTCTGGAGAGACAACTTGAACTGATGTTTGTGTCCTGGAGCATTCAACAAATAGCCGGGCATTGTGTCAAAAAGCATACACTACACAAATCTCTTGGCCTTGTAATGCTTGTGTTTTAATATCCTAAACCAGTTCATTGGCTGATACAGAAAAGAAACAAAACCAAATTAGCCAAATGAAGCTTGGAACAGGAGGCGGTAGAACACCATGATTCTTAACTTGGTGATGCCTAAGCAGAAAGGTTACTAGGAACTGTAGTGTATTTCCAAAATATAGAAAATATAAAGAAATTTCTCACCATATTTGGCCAAAAAAGCAGAACCCAGAGACAGAAGGATAAAAGGGACCAATCCTAAATATTCAATTTGTATATATTTTCTTGTATGTCTATAGATAAACTTCAGCCACAGTGTTTTTCTTTACAGCAAAGTCCCAACAAGCCACACAAGAGCACCAAACAGCCAGGGAAAGATGACCCAATCGATCAAAGAATGGTGAAAATTCAATTTAAGAGGGCTACACTCAAGAAAGCAGCAATCACAGTTTGTCAAATAAAGCACCTGAGGGGGATAATATAGTGTCTGTACTCACAGCTAAGTGTAAAAAGCCACATTATGTCATCAAAGATAAATAATAAAATTGTGGAAAGCAGGACAAGGGGGTATATAGACAAAACAAACTGACAGACAAACCAACTGGCTTAGGGGAAACGGTGTCCAGATGCTTTGAGGCTCTGGAGACATGAACACAGCTTATGACCTTTTGTCATTGTTATTGATGTTCCCTTTTCAAAGTAGAAGGTTAAATCAAATGTGAACATCTGTTTCATTGAACCATATAGACCGAATGTCAACACAGTCAAAACAAACGGCACGTGACAAAGTCAGTGCACAAATGTTGATCCTAAAAATACTGCGTGCGTACCTAGAATCACATTTTTTAGCAGTTCGAGGAAAAAATGATGCTTTGAAAAAATGTTGTTCGGTGAAAGTGAGATTTGATCTTTGAGTCAAAATCTTTGTATGTTCATGCATACCTTCAACAATTGACCATTGCTGCTGTTATGTTAAACCGGGATTTGGTTCATTGGTTCTGTCTTCGTTTGTTTGGTTTACGTCGTGTAACAGTAAAATATGAGGAGCATAATCTGTAATGTGTCTATAATGTGTCTATAGTGTCTCAGCCATCATTTTCTATTTGTCTGGAGGCTACAGAGACAATGGACAGAACAACGCAGGCATCTTTGTTGCATCTGAATTACATAGGGACTGAAATCACTGGTCTGCCAGTCTGTTGCTATGGCAACCAATTGCATTACACACATTGTAGGTGCTGGCTGGTATCGCACCAAATAGCACTCCTGCTTGTTCTGTGCCCCCTCTGTCATGCTGTGTGTGTGTGTGTGTGTGTCTGTGTCTGTCTGTCTGTGTGTGTGTGTGTGTGTGTGTGTGTGTGTGTGTGTGTGTGTGGCAGTCTGACTGTGCTGCTTTGACTCAGGGCTTCCAGTCTTAGTCTCAGCCCAGAGACAGAGCATTCTCAGCGTCAGACTGCTGTTTTTACAGGTAATACAAGCTTTTAATTTATGTCTCTGTGTGTGTGTATGCTGTTAGTGTTTGATCACTGGTTGACTGATTGAAAAGCTGGACAAAAAGCTGTGTACGTTATTTATTCTGCTGTCAAATCTAATGAAAGTCAGCTCTGACGTTGGCTACAATTCATGCTAGCTGACATTATTCAGTCAGGGAAATGCTGAGATAACAGACTGACTAGGTTCATCACTGTCACTTAGAGCTGTGGATGTGACAAGGTCATTTTTTTTCCAGATTGTTGTGTGTATGTGTATGTCTGGACATGTGGTTGTGAGAGCCCATTGTCCTTGATTTTACCATTCTTACTTGAATTGTGGGTCTGGAAGAGTGTGAACATTTGTCTGGGCACATAACAGTGTCTGTACGTGCATGCGTATTTGTTCAGTTTGTGTGCATTATAGCTGGATTGCTCATCTGATTCTGAACAAATTTACCACCCAGACGTGGCTGCAAAGAACGTCTGTGTTGTGCGGATAGTGAGAAAACAAAGACTGAAACTGGGGGAAGGGGCTGTGATAGAGGAGGCAAAACAATAAAGAAGAGTAGAAAGAGGAAATGTTTGGATGGATGAGATGAAATGAAGGTATACATGACAGGGACAATATATACAAGACCCAGAACTGGGGGCAGATCTCTGAAAAAGTAACTAACCAAGGGTCCAAATGATGAATGAACACTAAATAGACTGCATTTCTATAGCATTTCTAGTCAACAGACCACTAAAAGTGCTTGTTGCAAGCAATAAGGCGTTAATTCCCTTGCTCAGGGACCCCTTTGACACAGCAGGAAGAGCAGAGTCAGCAACCTTCCAGTTACTAGATGATTGCCCTGTCACCTAAGCCACGTAAATAATGGAGGATTTTCATAGTGACAGGTGAAAAAAGCGAGTGGATTAGAACATCCATTAATATCCCTGACCAACTACTTTATTTCTATTCGTATATCATGCATTCTTATACTTATTCCGACATTATTTGGTAGTGGCACACTGTTCGTGTTAGTAGGAATTGCATTGCCTAAATCAGAACTTTAAAAAAAAATTAAAAAAACAAAGATCGTGGTGTCCCTCCACTTTCAAGAAAATGACATGAAAAAAACATTTAACGTCAGAGATAAAAAAAAAAGAGCCTTTGTTAACATAGAGTTTTGCTTTTGTTGTTTCTGTGGTATTAGCTGGTAGCTAACACTGTATCACGAGTAACAAACCTATTTTGAAAAATTAGTGAAATTAATTTATAGATCGTCTATTAGATATGTACTTAAGTAAAACTAATAAATAGAAGAAAAAATTACAGCACAAAAGTATGATTTCTCCTAAATTATACTGAGATATGTAGTTTATTTTGGCTTTGCTACTTTATACGACTGGAGCTAAGCAGCTAGCTAACACTGGTCCAGGGTAATGTTATGTGCTTGGGTTTGTAACTTTAGCACAAGCTAGCTAGCAATAGTGTTGTTATACATTGATTACACATTAAGGTATCAACAATAGCAGAAACATATTTGTCTGCTGAATAAAAACGCAACTACTGCACAACTCCAGCCAGACCTACTGTTGTAACCTTGATTCAGGCTTCGCTAACGCTTCTGTAGCTAATAACTATAAAGCTTACTGAACAATTTTCAAAATGCTCTTTCAAGTGGTGAAATAGCATCGAGAGTTTTATGATAAACCCACTGTATTTAGTGTTTAAAGCTGAAAATATATTCCAAAGGAGCTCAACTTTCACACTTCCTCGCCTTGAGGAAAAATGGTGGGCATACAAGCTTCACATGCTTCCTGTGGCTTTGATCATTGCAGTCTGCACAAACTGAACTGCCAGCACCACTTTCCAATAATTCAACACCTACAGAACAAGCTGTCTGGAATGTCATGTGATTGGTTTGGAGGATTCAGTGACTCTAAAATCAGGCAGTGTACATCAACGATGTGTTCTGTCGAGATGACACATCATACCAACAAATTCTCAAGTACAGGTTTGCGTTAACTGTTTTTCTGGTAACAACACACCAAGAAACTGAGCCTAAATCCATCACCTCATTTCCGCAGGTCTGAGCCGGAGGGACTAATGATCACTAAAATTACACCGGAATGCATTTCTTAATTGTTTACACTTCTGAACACACCTCGAAAGGGATTTTGCTTTTGTAGCAGTGAAGATTTCATACCTATTTATTACACTGTGCTATTGAGTAGAAAATGGGAAATGGCTGCTTTGAGTGGGTAAGTGGGATGTGATGAGTGTTCCCTGAAGCGGTGTGTATGTGCAGGGGTGTTTGTGTGTGTGTGTAGGGCTGCCAGCCTGTGTGTGTAGATGTGTGGGTGAGTGCGATGTTGGATAGAAAAAGTTCCTGAAGCAACAGTATTAAAACAACAGCATTACAGTGCTGCCCGAACCTACATAACCACAAATTCCAGATGATTTGATGAGTCTGAAGATAATCTTGTCATTCTCCTGTGATGAGTTTTGTTGATGGTGAATTATACTTTTTCCAGTCTGCTCAAAACCCTGTTGCAGATGCACTGGTTTCACATAGTGGATGTTAAACATGCTCAGTGTAAAGGATCCAGTCCAACCTGATATCCTGTAGTTTCAGGGAGCCCTGTCCATCAGGAAATGCTAAAAATGTCAAATTTGGCCAAGGATTTATTGTAAGATATTTTGGTTTGTGCTCTGGTCGATTTTGAATGGAATGCAGATTGTTTCTGAATCATGACGTCTCAATCACAGCAGATATACACGTGCACTTGTCCTCTTAGGTTTTTGCGATATCTTCTGGAAGATTTAGCACACTAAAATAGAATTTATAGAGCACAAGTTGTTCTTTTATGGTGGATCCTTTTTGCAACTCACCCACAATGTTCATTAAACTATTATTCTGCTGGGTTTCCATGGAGACACTTGCAGCCTTCACCAGCATCCCTGCGGTTAATGAAACAATTTCAACTCCCTCACTCTTGCTTTGATGTAAGGTTTCAAGTCACAGGAACAAAAAGTGAAATTAAATTGATTTGCTGTCTGTCAAAATGATAACATTCAGAGTTAAAAATTGCTTTATCCAGGGAAAGTTCCCGAAATACCCTGCTTCACATCCTCTTGCAGCTGTTGAACACATACTCTTCAGTGGAATCACAGTGTTGTCAGGTTGGACACGATGCAGCTGATCCCTTACGTTACTGAAGGGCACTTTTTATGTTCCAGACATTAAAACTTTAAAGCCTGAAGGTTTTCATAGTACATAAAGTTTGGTTTAGTGTTGTAATACTCGTTGTTGGTCTTTTTGAAGGTCTCTTACCACATTTTTACTCTGTTTTATCTCGGTCTCAGACATAGAAGACTAGGGATTTTATTTCAATAGAGGAAGAGACCGCAACTTGAGGGATGCAGTGATGCAAGTGATGTGTCATCGCAAATGAGGCGGCTCTTTTTATTGAACGATCTCTTTTTGCTCTCCCGTCTGAGAGCCCGTTTCTTTCTTTTTATTTTTTCTAAATGAATACAACACTGAATAATTGGATGATCTCTTCGCCACACTGCTCTGCCACAAAGGAAGCCTCCTCCCCATCTCCTCATCAGCATGTTGTGCAACAAGTGTGACTCGTGAGTATTTTGGCTCTCACAAGTTCAAACAGTGAACACCTGTAGCGTCTCTAGTTAACAAGTATGGTCAGATAACTTTTGTAATCAATTACTTTTTGTGATCAGATTACTTTTTGTAATCATTACTTTTTTACCCATTCCACGTTTTATCACAAGTGTGTCATACAGACTCATACTGGTCTGGTCTTGGTCTCACCCTGCCCCAGTTTTTGTCTTGGCTGGGCCTCGAGCTGTTCAAGTCTTGGTCTTGTCTCATTCTCAATACAGTCTGGTCTCGGTCATGACTTGGTCTCAGTATAGGTGGTCTTGACAACAACAGTGATTTGCTTGACCTTGTTTATGTGTGTCTGTGTGTTTGTGTTTAGAGCAAGTGTCAGCAAGGATCGTGCAAGAAGTCACAGCTGAAGCAGTGGCAGTGCTGAAGGGCGAACAGGAGAGTCAACGGCTGCCATCAGGTGGAGCATAAACACATTTGTTTGACACCTCTGAGACGTTAATACTCTTTGTGTGGTCTTCATGAGTTTTCTGTGCCTTAAATAAAATTCTAAAAAAGGAAAACAGTTATGTATAAAAGTGCTTTGCCTAATATTACACCCCTGGAAAAGGTGGGGAATAAATTGACAAATAATTGCAGAAACCATCCTCTTGCCTGCATCTTGCATGAATCTAGCCCCTTCAAATGAGAGGAGGCCCCCTCTTACCACCCTAGTTACCCCTTTTTATACCATAGTGATCCCCTATTACCATCATAATTACTGTCATGATAAGAAGGGGTAACTGGGATGGTAAGAACCAGGGTGTTAATAGGTCTTGAAGATTTTCAGAGATTTTCTGTTTATATGATGTAATCTTTTGCTTTGTAGTTGAAGACACCACCAACCTGCCTCCCTCCCCTCCCCCCTCGCCTGCTGCAGAACATTTTGGTCCTCAGGGACGAGGTAGGGTCCATTGTGAGATGCTGAGTGAATGAAACCATGTGTATGTGACAGTGAGTCTGATTCTACTTTCTCTCCTGTGACTGTAATATCTGGAGTTTTGTCAAAAGCCAATACAGCCGGGTGATAATGGGGTTTGGCTTTGGGTTTCTCTTTAATCCCAGGATGCCCCCCTCCCAACCCTCACAACCCTCAACCCACACATTGATACCATTTCCAAGAAACCAATACATACCGGAGCGAGGACCATTTTTTCCATTTTTCAGACATCCATGTCTTCAGAAATTCTGCTGTGTGCTCCGCATGTGTCAGGAACAGAATCCGTTTAAGCCTTCATCATAATCGCCATGTAACTCTGAAAGAAAGAAATACTCTCCTGAACCACCACAACAACCATTTGTATCATCCTCTTCTTCCATTCCCCTTTCTAACCTCCACATCTTGCTGCCTTCCTTCGCTCTAACATGACAGCTAATGTAGGTAATCCTCCAACTTCCTGTTATTTTCTCATATTAACTCATTTTGTCCTTCTTCTTTGGTTGATCTTTTGTCTTTCGTTTTGCATGTTTAGTCTTGGTGTTGCGTGTACCTGTTCTTGTCCACTGTCAGTCTTTCTGTGTGTATTAGTCTTTGATCGCAGAGTGGAGTCTTAGTGCTACAGACAGACAGATGCTACACTTCTGATATCATGAACGCTATGATCGTGAATGATGTAAAGTAAATCTCCAAGCTGCATTTTGTCTGGTCCTTATTTTACAGTTTAATACGGAGAGTCCATGTGAGCCAGCCATGCACACATTATGTTTCCTGATAAGGTTTTATTACTTGCATAAGCAGTAGGCACTCATAGAAAGTCCAGGTTTTAGAGGTTCGGTCCCAATTGTGTGGTACTCTTGAATGGAGAGGGAGGTACAGGCTCAGGTACGGAGGTGTTATTATATTTCATAAAGCAGATAGCTAATAAAAGGCTTGGTTGTTTTGAGATGTTGCTCCTGTAATTATGACAGAGGTTCTTTGCTGTGTTCCAATATATATATAATTATCATCTTTCATAGCGCTATAGCAATGCTGGCCTCCAAAGCTTAGTCACCTTTTAGTCGCCCGTCACTGTCTCTTTGTCCATGTCTGGTTTTGTTGTCACTTTTATTTTGCTTTCAGTCAGTCTTTGTCTCTTTCTTACTACTGGTCACCCTCTTTCTATCTTTTTTTTTGAAAAATTGTTTAAAAGGATATTTAATTTGTTGATTTTCTCCTTGCTTTTTCTATTTTGTCATTGCCAAAAAATGTCCATTTTAACAAACCCTGAGAGGGTTACTCCCTAGAATTTTTATTTCTAGACAATTAAGTAAGGCACAAATAAATTAGATTAATGCAACGATCTAACAGTTCAAATACGGTAAAGACTTTGAAGTAAAATGTAGCTGAGGTAAAATATTTGGTTTGGATGACACAGCCAGTGCCATTGATTATTTAAACAATTTAATCAGTAAATACCAAAGAAGCAGCCAACTGTTCTCCTGGTTAAGCACAATGTAAACTACAAAACTCTTGTTTCATTTGCACCTGCCTGTAAGGTACTGTATAAAAGCATGCATTTCCCCTGAGTATCTAATTTAATTACAGTACAAATTTTTTTCAATGTAGTTGAGTCATTACAAATTTGACCAGTACGCTGTTTCTGTTCAACTAAAGTAATAAGCTCTAATTGATTGATTGAGTAAAACAAGAAACTAGAAGATGAATGAAATCAGCTACTACAAGCTTTAAGGCACCGTAACCACAAGACCTCCTGGAATTGTGAAAGTTGAATTTAGGATTTTTTAGGTAATGCTGACAATGTTTAAACTCAGAATCCTACAAGATTACCAATGCGAATCCATTAAAAATCAGTTCCAACACATCAAACTCTATCTGCAAACTATAAGTGGGAGAGTAATGAAAAGACGTTCTGTAAAAAGTACATTATTCACTTTAATGCAATATTAATGCTGTTATGTCTTCACTGTGGTCTATGTTCATAAAAAGTTTTAGTGATCTGATCTTATCTTCCACTCTCTCTTTCTCTCTGTGCGATCTAAATCAGGTCTGCTGTGTATTGGACCAAAAGCTCCTTTCCCTCTTTATACATTATGCATTAACACAAACACAAAGTTTTTAGCGGAGCCACTTTTCTGTCTGTAAGAAAATAGAATATTTCTGTCAATATTTGAGTTCCAATATGACAGTCATCAAATCTATTAGATTGACGACAGATATCAGATTAAAATCTTCCATGGACATTTTTCTAGAAATTTCCATTGTTTTCTTAGTTTCTTCTTCTTTTGTTTATTTTTTCCTTTTCTCACTCTCTCACTCTCGCTTTCTCTCTCTCTCTCTCTCTCTCTCTCTCTCAGTCTGTGTCAGATTTCCCTGCAGTTCTTCTCCTTGTGTCTGTCTTGTTTGTAGATGTAGGGGATGAGGAGGAGGCGGGCCCTCTCCGCCGCTTCCAAAATTCTCGGGAGAGGTGCAAGTTCCTCGCCCCCTCCATCTCAGTTTCCGTGCCCGAGGACGACCCGTACCACTCCGACGAGGAGTACTATGAGCACCCTTTGTTCAGCCCAGAGTGGACGCACTCGGGCTCTCGCCCCACAGGGCAGGCCGTGGCCTTTAGACAGATTGAAGGTGAACCGCGCATGGTTCCTCTGCCATTTCTCTCTCCCTCCCCTCCATATCCTCTGTCTCTTTCTCCTTCTCTGTCCCTTGTCTTTTCAGTGCCACGCTCCTTTTCTGTGAGTTGACCTCTTCCATTCATCCCTCCCTCCTTCCGTCCCTCCGTCTTTTCGTCCGTCTGTGTGTTTTTGTGTCCTTGTAATGTATGTTCAAGCACAATTGGAGCACTTTCATCTTTCTATCTTCTGTTTTTATTCTTTAACTCACCAAAAGCCATTTGCCGCCTCTGGTAAATGTGTTGGCAGCTCCAACACACAGCCGTAATATCTCTGAAATGGAGTAATGTTTTATTATGATTCACTATGTGGACAAAAAGCACCATTGCACAAATCATCAGTAAGGCCACATCAAAGGTTGAGTTCTGAGATTAGACTGAGGTCTAAATGGCTTTGATGAATTTCACACACATTCGTGAATGATGACCTCCATGCACATGTCCCTCTGTACCAATCATCTCCCACAGTTGTGTTTTGGTTCCGTCATTGCCAAAGACTGGTCCACCTTTTAATGCTGTACCATGATGCACCTTCAACACCCATCCAAAAATACTCAGGAACCCAGGTACCCAGGAAAACTTTCAGCTCAAAACACGTACAAGCCCTGCACGCAAGCTGGAACAAAGTCATTGTTTTGTCTTTCTACTCAAGCCTTAGTCAACTCATAAATCGTCAATTTTTTTTTTTTGGTCAAGCCCAGTCTTGAATCAGAAAATTTGAGACTTGAGTCCTTGTCGAGCAAAAGTCATGCAACTCAAGCCCACATCACTGGCAAATGCTTTGCTCTATCTTTTCAAAAATTCTGTTTTGTTAGAGATAGACCATGCAATTGTTTAGATGGAATTTTGGGCCACATCATACCCCCAACACACAGCCACATCCCCCCAC
>OMNV01005743.1:49817-121602 GCA_900303265.1 Brotula barbata | reverse complement strand
CATCCCCCCACCCCTCCACCGCTACCCTGCTGACACAGGAAAACAGCATAAACACAGCCTGTACCAAGAGCTGTGCCACATACAGCAACATCTGGCTGCAAAGCTGCTGATTGTGTTCATTTGACCTAACCTGGATTTTAAACAATTTACAGCTGGTGTGGCGGCTGAAGAACAGAGATGCATGCTCACATGATCCGGTACAGGTTTATGCTCCAATTAAAAGTGCAGAGCTTCGTTCAGCACCCAACTGCAAATGACGAGTCCAGAGGTGCTTCGTTTGTGTTTCTAATATCCTCAAACAGCAGAACATTTCAGTGATAGGCTGATCTGACTCTTACTGGCATGGTGTGGATGAGAGAACGAGAGAGAGAGAAAGCAAGAGAGAGGGAGAGAGAGAGAAGTGGGAATGGTAATACTGTATATATTTTGTGATAAATACCTCTAAAAATATGGTAGTACAAATGTAGAATTCTTATATTTATATGCACACACCAACAAGTCTTCCAGTCAGACACCAAACTAGACAATACAGTTCTCCATATATATAAAAAACTAGGCAACATCCGGTATATGTGTTCTGCATTTATTTATGTGTCAAGTGGAAACACTTTAAGCTATCTTCTTCCCAGAGCTGAAAGTGTCCCATCATAAACTGTGTTCTCACATAACCCAAGTCTGTGTTGCCTGTAGTCTTAATGTGTCCCCCTCTCACCCCTGTTTTTGAAAAGAAGAGACCATCGAGGCTCTTGCAGCTGAATACGAGGAGGAGGTGGAAGAGGAGGAGGAGGAGGAGGAGAGTGCAGAGGCACCAGAGTCCGACGCAGCTCTTGATGAGCAGCAGTGGAGCGGGGAAGAGCCCGAGCTGGATAGCCCCCAAGCCGAACCCTTAGAGCAGGCTGAGGCCGTAGGCGAGGCTGAGGCAGCTAGTACGGCTACAAAAGCCTCTAAGGAGAGAGAGGGGGAGGAAGCAGAGGGCGAGGAGAGCCCTGAGAAAGGTGTGTCCTGCCCTCTGCTCTCCCTTCCTGCATGTAAATGTCCCGTCCAACGTCCAAGAACACCTGATGTGTTTAGGAACCCATAAGCAACCATTATAATTATGGTGGAATGGCAAATAATCCTCCCTGCGCTCTGCTGCGGCTGTGAGGCAACACAGGCTTGTTGGTGAAAGAGTCACATTAATCTGGTTGTATTCGGTGTATTTCTTGCGCTTGTGTATTTGTTTTCTTGCTGTGGTTTTGGGGGCCGGCCATTTCATATGTGTATGATGAAGCGTTGCTCAAGATAACCGTGCTTTTTCCCTCCCAGCAGCTCTAAGCTTCCAGGTTTCGTCATGTTTGCACTTGGCTTGTTGCTTGTCTGCCGGTGCTAGACACGCAATCATAACTTACACGCCACACAGACATATCCATCATGTTATTTTTATCATTTTACATAAAGAATTTGCAATGAGGTTTTGGCTGTGAGTGTTATGAAGTTATGACGTTGTGTTGTCGAATGACAATTCATTGATGTTTTTTGACTGTTTGCTTATATGGCATTTTTCTGTCATTCAGTGCTTAATCTTATTCAGATTAATCAACCATATGACATATCGAAGCTTGTACATAATTCATTTGATGTGTCCCAGAAAAGTCCACAAAACTTTTATCTGTATATTTCATTTCATTTTTGAATGACAGAAATGTTTTCGTAACTGATGTCGCATGGATTTCCATCCCATCTATTATTGAATGGTTTCCTTAAGTCAGCATCACCCTTCAACCCTTCATGCCGGTTCCGTCACATTCCATGCCATTTTCTCATCCATCTGTGAGTTGGTGGACCCCATGATCTCACCGGTCCTCCTCAGTGATGGCCATATCATTGTGCTGTAAGTTTCACAGAAGAGCTTTGCGTGTTTGCCTGTGATACTGGCTTCCCCAGTCCCTGGCTAAATATGATGTCATTCACAGCATGCTGAAGCAATGTTCGTCTGCGGTGATTAAAATAGCCAATTAACAGATGTGGTTTCAGCCTTGAAGATGGACACAGACAAGCAAGGCAGCGAGAGAAGTGGTTCCATGAGCCCGGACAGCATTGGATCGGAGAAACGCCTAGAGGACGTTGAGCCGCAGACTCAGGGTTTCTTCGCCGGTGAACGAGTCGTGCCGGAGAGCCCCACCATGGACATGCCCTCCTTTGTTCCACCTAGTGTTCACAACCAAGCCAAAGACTCTACCAGGTCACTCACCCTTCAGCCTACATACGGTGAGCCCATTACCGTGTCAGAGAAGCAGCCGTCAGTGGAGGTCGTAGAGTTCAGCAGCATCACTTCTCCCTCTGATTTCTCTTCAATGGGTGTGAAAGCCCAAGAAGGCGACGCAAGAGACCGATCTGGGATGTCGGCCTACTTTGAGACATCTGCCTTAGATAAAGCCCCACAAAGTAAGGGTGAAGGTTATTATGAACTGAGCACGGCAGGTGAAGAAAAGAGTACAGTTGATTCCACAAGTAAGGAAATATGCTACACCGCATTGGCCAAAACGCAGGACGAACTGGAGACTGACACATTTCCAGGAGAAGACACCAGACAGTTCACCGTGCCTGACAGGAGCAACGAATGCCGACTTTCCCCCGGTAAACTTGCTCTAGAGCAGAGAAGTTACTCGCTTAACATCCAAATTGGAACAATGGATCCAAGTGGCCAAAACAAACCACGAAACTTCTCCCCACTGGCCACAGACATTATGTCATACACAAGTGGAAGCCTAGATGAGTCAGCAGATTACCTCCCAGTCACCACCCCCTCTGTGGACAAACCCCCATCCATCCCTCCCCTGATTCTGGAGACCGCAGCTTCCATCACTTCAGATTCCTCATCGCCTCCAAAGGCCACTGAGTCAGTTCCCATGACCAGTCCACAGCCAGAGTCCCCAGAATCACCCCAGCCCCTTAAGTGCTCCTATAAAAATGGAGCAGTGATGGCACAAGACCTACCTGAGATGTTAGACCTCGCTGGCACCCGTTCCAGACTGGCATCCGAGAACACGGACCCAGAAATTATCCGGAGAAAGTCGATTCAAAGTGACGCCTCCGCCTTCAATGATGACCCACTGGCTAACCTTGTTTCTGGGGAACACAGTCCTGTCATCATTAAGAGTGACAGCCAAATAGAGGAGATGGGCTACTGTGTGTTCAGTGAATATTCTGGGCCCATGCCGTCTCCTGCAGACGTGTTGAGCCCTATAAACACCTCGGGACAGGCCTTCACCCATTCTGTCCTGGAGGAGAAAGTGGCCGAGGAGGCTCGTAAATTAGCAGTAAGAGACACATCACTGGAGGATAAGAGCCCGACATCAGGACCTGAGGAGAAAGACCAGAAAGAGGCACAGAGACAAGATTCTGCTGAGGAAAAAGGCAAGGCAGGTACAGACGATCACACAAGCAAGTCCGTAAGCGAACATGACACACCGCCGCTTGCTCAGCCAGTCGAGGCCTTCGTGACACCAACCGTCACTGTCACCCTCGAAGAAGGCGGGAGGTCAGGGAGTGAGACCGAACGAAAATACAGCGGTGACGGTTCGGCATCTGAAAGTGAGATTGCTGACTACGAGAGGCAGATTCGCAAACTGGAGATGGAAGACAGGCCTCTTAGCTTGGAGGAGGAAAGAGAACTTCAGGAGCTAAGGGAGAAGGTTAAGCTGGTCCACCAGGAGGCCTACGAGGAGGTGGATGCTGAGGATGTGTACCAGCTGACTGGCGTGGCAAAGGACCGAATTGCAAGGCCTGTAAAAACTTCGCCGGCTTCGTCTGTGGAGAGCAATATTGACGATGACAAGTTGCTCTCGCCCGTGCTCTCACCGTCCAAGCTGAAACAGAGGGAGGTTTATGGTTCCCCCAAAAGATCAGTTTCACCGGTGACAGCTGTTAGCAAAGAAGAGTTGGAAAGAAAAATTAAGGAGCAAGAGAAGGAAAAAATGGAGGCAGAGAGGAAAATTAAGGAAGAAAAGGAGAGAGAAGAGAGAGAGAAAAGAGAGGCAGAGGAGAAAGAGAGAGAGGAGACTGAGAGGAAGGTGAGGGAAGAAAGAGAAAGGAAAGAGAAAGAACAGAAAGAGCAAGAAATGAAAGAAAAGTTGGAGAAGGAGAAAAAAGAGAGGGAAGAACAAGAGAAGGTTGAGAGAGAGCTGAAAGAAAGGGAGGAGAAAGAGAAAAAGGAGAGAGAGGAGAGGGAGAGGATTGAGAGAGAGGACAGGGAAAGGCAAGAAAGGGAGAAAAAAGAAAGAGAAGAGAGGGAGAAGATAGAGAGAGAAGAGAGAGAAAAGAAAGAAAGGGAGGAGAAGGAGAAAGAGGAGAGGGAGAAGGTGGAGAGGGAGGTGAGGGAAACGAAAGAAAGGGAGGACAAGGAACAAGAAGAGAGGGTGAAGATAGAGAGAGAAGAGAGGGAGAGGAAAGAGAAGGAAATGAGAGAAAAGGAGGAAAAAGAAAAGATAGAGAGTGAACTGAAAGAGAAGGAAGAGAGAGAGCAAGTGGCTGAGATGGACAAAAAGTTTGAAAAAGATGTGACAGACACAAGTGGACACCCTGAGGAGAAGCCTAAGGAAGATGATGAAAAACCTGAGAAGATTTTGAAAAAGGACGATGGCGAAGAGCACGACGTGTTAGAAACAGCACAGGCAGGAGCCGCAGTGATGAAGGAGATCCCAGAGACACGCGCTGCCATCGAATCAGTGGTGACCGTTGAGGACGATTTCATCACTGTGGTCCAGACCATCGATGAAGGAGAGGAACCGGGACACAGTGTTCGCTTCTCTGCTCCGCCTCAGCCCGAAGACCTCCACCAAACTGACCAGAAAGAGGAAGAGGAGGAAGAAGAGGTGTCCGTGGAGTTGGCCCAGGAAGCTGAGATGGAGGCTGCAAGTCTAGAAGAGGTCTCAGACGTTCCTGACGCTCCTGAGACCCCTGCATCCCCCGAAAAGGAGCCTCAGATGTCCGAAACAGAGGGACCAACAGAGAGCTACGACCGGGATGAAACCACCATAGATGATTCCATCCTGGACAGCTCCTGGGTCGACACACAAGGTGAGGCTTTTTCCCTTTCTCATCTTTTACCGTCCTACATGCTGAAAATATATTTGTTTTTCATATTCCGATTTGTTATGTTGTAGATGATGATAAGAGCGTGGTGACCGAGCAGATCGAGCCTTTGCCCAGGGTGCCAAGCATGGATAAGAAGCTCGCTGTGGGCCAGAGCAAGCAGCCACCTCAGGCTAAGCAAGAAAAGCCAGTCAAACCCAAAGCCAAGAGTGGACGACCCAAAGGCCACGTGTCCACACCCGAACGCAAACCTGTGCACAAAGAATCTATCTACATCCCCAGAGAGGATGTCAAAAAGAAAAAAGGTTCATATCTTTCAGTCATAATCCTTCGTTTTATGGGTGTTTTTCCCCTCTCGCAACTGACCTCTAATGGTAACAGGGGGTAATTACACCAGGTTGGCACACTACCTCAAACATAATTCTATGCAACAAGCTGATGTCACTCCTCTAGATCCCTAATATTTTGTAGTATTTTTATATTTATGTATACACTATTTTGAATTATATAATATTTAGTAGTATTATGGTAGTAGTAATGGCTGCATCATTTTTCTCAGTATATGATGCCAGCTTTATTAAAAATCCGATATCAAGATGCGTGTAATAACTTACGTAGTCACATTGCTTTTACAACAAACACAAAAACAGATGTAAAGTTAAGGATTATCAATTTTTGGTGCTGTGACAGCTCAGCATCTGTCTTTGCTCATCGTTTCATCTGTTTCTCTGATCGTCTCCTGTTCCGGTCGATAATGTAGCTGTGATAAGGAAGACTGAATTTACCAAAAAAACAGATGCTCAGACTCGCTCCCCATCCAAGAGGACGGGCCTGAAACCAGCTGTCCGTCCGACCCGCACCACCCAGCACCACTCCTGCCCCAGGAGGAGACACACAGGTGACACATTTCCACATCTGGTGCTTTCTTCAGGAGAGCCTCCAGAGAACCCGCTGTCTCACCTTCATTCTCAGCCTCCATTTGGTTTCAACAGTTTTGTTTTGTTGGTGTCCTTTTGTGTTGTTTTGACCACAATAAAATTTGACTCCTTCATATTTTTCAGTTGCCTTTCTTTTTTAAACACATGCATTAACCTTCTTTCTTTTATGTTTTAAATCCTTCATTGCCACTTCATGTCCATTCATCTGTTCTACATGCTTTGAAGATTAATTGAAGACCTTCCATCAATCCATTTGTATTTAACATAAATAACGGTATTTGTCTTTGATCATTGTCTAACGTGAACACCTTCCCTCTCTGTCTCTCGGTCTCTGTCTGTCCCTCTTTGTCTCAGAGTCAGGACCAGACGGCCGCCAGCCTCTCAGTGTTGCCAGACAGTCTCGGGACAGAGCTTCTGTGAGTATCCTACAACACCCCACACCACATGACCTCTGTCTCACAAGACACCTGGACAAATTCGGTCTATCAGTACTGTTGAAGTTTAACTGCCGATCAGATCGAATCAGTGACTCTTTACGCAGAACCCCCAGGCCCCCCTCCTTGACGGCGACAGTGTGAAGAACATTCTCCTAACAGGGACTAATTATTCCAGTTTAGGAAAGCTGAACTTGCCCACATTAGATATTTTGTCTCTCTGAGCCTCGTGGTGTTCAAGTCAGTGTCTTGCTACATAAGTAAACATGAACAGTGTTTTTTAGATATCTGGGTATTATAATTACGCTTTTAAAGGAGGTTTCGTTCCCTCTGTCTTCGTGATAGTGTGTTTTTATTGTGTGTTAGCTCAATAACTCAAAATGTCACCAGCAGATGTAAAGATTTTTTTTTTTTAAACCCTGAAACTTAAGGACAGCTGATGGAGACATGAACTCGGGTTATGAATGATGATATACTGTATATTATCATCCCTTTTATGTCCCTCAGTGCCTGTGTAAACACCAGTGCGTTGTATTCCTATGACCATCTCTGTCTGTTAGCTGTATTATTGATAAGTTTTACATGCTGTGTGATTTTGCTTTTGTTGAGACCTTTGATATTGTCGCGTTTTGTAATGGGTTTTTGCGCACATGGATGAGCCTGATCCATTTAAAGATTTTTTTTTGACCGAGTGGGTGTTGAATTCCACCGTGACATCTCTGCAGCGGCTGTGGTCGTGACTCCATTTTACTCCTCCACCGTGGTAATGACAGTTATTGTGTCTAAATTAATGCAGCTCTTGGTAAATGTCGTGTTATTACAGAAAGCTGTAAGGGGGCACTGTGGCTTCATGCCCACACCTGATTAGTTGAAGTTTTAGATAAATTATCTTGATTGACATGTTACATTTCCAATTTTCGAGCACATTTTTATGGATTTGAAGTGCATCTCATTGCTGATGAAGTCAAAGGAGTTTGTCCATGAGGCTCAAAGTGTTCTTCATTTCTTGTTCCTTTTTGGCATTTCAGTGTGTGCCGCATTAATCCTAATTGCTGTGGTTTGATAATGAATGTGTATGACCATCAGAGCTGTTTTACGGGGCTCGGGTTAAAAGTTATGTGCGTCAGATCTGATGTTTATGTCACATTGGACTCATCAGCTGTTCGACGACGCAGGTTTAACCTTGTGTGTTCTCATCACTCTCCTCTCACCCTGTTTCCTGTGTTTTTGTTGGCTTGCTCCCCATTCATTGGTGTCATCGATACACCACGTCAGTGTTATATGGGTTGTTTCCAACTAATAAAAATCCCCGCTCAGCTAAGCCACAAGAATCCTCATTACAGGACTCATAGCTAAGGTAGTTAGTTGGTAGAGTAGCATCACGGCTGCAGGAAAACAAATACGTCATGTATTTTGTTCAAAATAATTATTATTCATCCCTTCTAAGGATCTTATTACAGCAGTGTTTACTCCGAAAGAAGCCGGACTTCAGTTTGGCCTCAAGGATCCACTAAGTTATGGTTCTGTTTTGTGTCTCCAACAGGATGGTGGCTCAAGGAGCCCTGAAAAGAGGTCTCGGCCACGGCCTGCATCCATTCTGAGCCGCCGTGCATACTACGATCATGAGGAGAGTTCCACCTCCATCACCAGCTCGGGCTCCACAGCTCCTCGCAGACCTACATGTAGGCTACTAGTCACAAATTCATCAACAACATTACTAACAGATCTTAATAATTGATTGACATTAAGTTGACTTCCATCACTTAGAAGGAGGAACTAAAATAGCGCTGATTCAGCCATTACAGATTTTTCAAAGCCAGTACAATTGCGACTGTATTTGCTGCTTTAGCTTTTTAAATAAGTATTGATTGCCAGATTTTGCTGTAAACAATTCTAATGGTAATAGGTATAAGCTTGTAAAATAAATAATAAAATAGTTTTTGTAATAGGCCTCTCTTCTTCTTCTTCATTCTCTCGCTCTCGACTTTTCCCTATTTTTAGTCTTTTCGGTGTTCTTTTTTTCTGACAGTTTATTCCTTATTAGTTAGTACTTTTTAGTGCAGATCTTGGTGACTCCATGTGGAAGTGGACTGTCAAAAATCTCCAAACCTGCCTTTGCTTCTTCTTCCTGTTACTCTTCCTCTTAACCTTTTCCTCCTTTACCTCTGATAGCATTTCACACTGAGATGAGGGCAGAGCACAGGACAGGACGAGCCCCTAGTATGACAGGTAGAGGAACCTCTCCACACATCTCTTATTGGTTTCTAGCTTTTATTATCAGTGACTTTGCCAGCAGATTGCATTATTAGCAATTTTTTAGAGAGTGAGTTTCTCCTTAAATGTGCTATCTTGTCTTGTCTTGTCTTGGAATGACTCTCACCTCCTTCTCCCTCCCATGCAGGTGCAGAGTTAGTCCGCTCACGTTCGGCCCGCAGTGGTCACTCTACTCCCCGTACCCCTGGCTCCACAGCCATCACACCGGGAACCCCGCCCAGCTACTCGTCATCCTCGAGGACCCCTGGGACTCCGCGATCCCTCAGTCTGATTTCCCAGGAAAGGAAGGTGGCAGTAGTGCGCACCCCACCCAAATCACCCGCCACCACGCCCAAGCAGCTCCGCATCATCAACCAACCACTGCCTGACTTCAAGAATGTCAAATCCAAGATTGGCTCCACAGAAAACATCAAGTACCAACCTAAAGGAGGACAGGTGACAGCCTTTTCCCTCACTTTCCACAAAGCCTTTAGTATCTATTATCCTTTATATTTTTATGACCATTTCTCTCTGTTTATTTTTGGCTAATACTTAACATTACACTAATAATAACAATAACTCCATGCATAACAAATATCATGTCCGTACGTTTGTGTTCGTTATGCTTGTACCCCTGGTGGTGAGGGGAGGCCGCTGGATAGGTCTGGTATATTAAAACAAGCAGTGAGGCTAAACTGGGAACACCTGGCAGTGGTTCCTCTCTGCAAGATCTTCACCGCCACCTCTGGAGGAATTTCTCCTTCATCTGGTGACAGGCTGGGGGCGTGAAATCCAAGTGTTCTATTTTCATTGTCTTTTTTGTTGAGTTCTTACCAGGAGGTTGCTGGTGTCAGTTGTAGCAGCAACTTAACATCAGAGGTATTGGCAGTACAGACGGGTTGTGTTTTTGGTAAAACCTCGGGTGTGGGAGGACTTTGGTGAGGCCATGGAGAAGGTCTCTTAAAGAGGGTCTGGCAAAGGCAAGGGTCTGATGACGCAGGACGGGCAGGCAGGTCTTGGCCCCGGCCGTTTCAGCACTTTGACCATGTGGAGGAAGAGGATTTGGAGAGGACTGTTTATCACTGAAGAAAATGAAACCTCAGTGACAAAGCGACAGGCATACATGAAATTTATACAGAAATGGTGAAGGCAGGACTTTGTTGGACTGTCCTGGCCGACACCTCTCAATGTTGCATGAAACGTGGTTGAATGGCAAACCTCAGATTTAGGAACAATGCAGGTTGTGGAACAATGGATCCAATCTTTACCCTCTACAGGATTCTGTCCATTGCTAAATTGTTATTCTTCTTATCATCTTGATTCGAATTCTTCATTTTATTGTATTGTAAAGTGATCTTGATTGTCATGAAAGGCGCCTATAAATGGAATGTATTATTATTATTACTATCATTACTATCATCCAGTCTTTTGCAGGCATTGTAGACTTGGCTCAGACTTCTGAACACATCCTATAGGGGATACTGCAGAACAATGGGGTTCCATGAGCCATCTGGTCCCTATAAACCCACCAACCTGTGTGTGTTGGACTCGGATGAGGCTGTAAGCTCTTCTTTTTTGGATTTTTTTGAATGAATCTCTCAGTGGAGGCAAGGATTGGAGACCTGCCAGTTTTGTGACCTCCGTATTGCATCTGTGCTTTTTGCAGCCAGTGTAGTTCTGGCTCTTGGCTTCACTGAGCTGTGATCCCCAACATGCTTTGGCTCAGCTTAGGCGGGGAATGCTAGTGTGGTGTCTGCAATGGTGGAAACTGACTCGTTTTGGCTCCAGCTATGGTGGAAAAGGGGCATCAGAGTACCAGCCCAGCATTTCAGCTGCTAGAATCTGCATTTCAAATCACATTTTCTGTTACTGCACACAATCTGCAGTAGCAATTTTTTTTTATTTCTTGTGTCTGTACTGTAGCCAGCTGGAAAATAATCGGACCGTCATCCTCCAATACATGTGTCTGTCATCTGCAGGAAAAATTGGAGCGTGGGTGTCCCGGTGTGTGATATGCAAAATATGCAAGGAATCATGCATGCTTGGTCAAAATCAGTGACTATGCTAAAATCTTATGCAAATGTGGTTTGGAGCGGATGCGTCTAGAGGGCGAAACAGCGGCAGATGGACGGGTACTGTAGAGATGGAGAGTAAGGAACTTGCAGCTGGCATCAGAAAGTTTTCCATTGTGAGAGTGTTTTGTTTTCAGGCTCATTCAGTCGGATGGAAGGAAGTGAGGCACTCGACAGCCGTACCAATCCAGTGTTTTTCACTTTTTACCACCCACACGAGAAAGGCTGTTATCCGCAGTGGAAGTGGTTTGCTAATGCTCGAAGGAGAATTACAGCCCTTTATTTGTGTGTCCTTGTGTTATGTACACTCAGGTGTGCCGTAACTTCAGTCGAGCTTTAGCACAGAAATCCCACTGACAGTGAAATGTGTTCATCTGGTGTGGGGTGAGATACCTCCGGTGGGATCAACATATTGGTTTGAAATTCGCAAGGAAGCCTCAAGTCTGGCACTCGAGTCCCAAGACAAGGTCGAGCAAAGTTATCGAATAAACTTTGAGTTTTGTTATGAATGGTTTAAAGGGTTATGAATGTTTTAGGAGAGTCAGTAGCAAGTGTCTAGACAAACACTTAGCCTCATGGTTGCTATTTGTGTCTTTAAGTAGATTTGGAGAAAGCCCTGAAGAGATATGACTGCTTGCATAAGTAAAAGGATTATTATAGAAAAAAGACAACTACCCCAATTCTCCAATATCCTCTCCTCTCCTGTCTCCTTTCATCTTCAACTCTTCAAGTCATTTCTCCACTAAATTCTGTGTAAATGTATAGTGTGTCCTTTTCTCTGCCCCGTGTGGTTCCCACTGTTTCTCCTCCACTCTGTATAATGTATTTACTGTTAGTCTTATGCAATTTACCAACTGCTGTGTGTCTCACCCCTGCTTTCTCTCCCTGCAGCTACACAGGCCCATTCACCATAACAGCAACACCATATTTTGTCATCCTCACGCCACAAACTAATGGTGTCGAGACTTACCAGCGAAACATTTGCATCTATTTGCTTACTATGTCTGAATGCATGCGAGGCCAGTACTTGGAGGAAACTCTGAAATATCTAATGAAGGAATAAAACGTAAAGCTGAGTACAACAAGCTTCATCTTGTCTAACTATGTCTAATTAAGTTGGCTTTTTTTCCCGGTCTCACTCTACTCAAAATACTGTACTGTATATGCAAATTAATTGTTACTCTGCACCCAAGCCTCGACTGTTGCTGTGAATCCTCGTGGGTCTGAAAGGCTCAGTACGAAGCTTTGGCTTCGGTTAGACAGCTTAGCATCATTTAGTGATGAAATCCGGGTTTCAAGGGACGTTACAGACAGGAGAGAATCCTCCTGGGGAGTCAGGAGGCGTAGCCAGAGATAAAGACTGGGATGGGTACATGTGTGCAGTAAATCTACGACAAAGGATGAGGGTGTGAGACTAATTGGTGAGATAAATCTGTCATCCCTGTTAGCACAGAGTGGTTCTATGTACTGAGTGGTGCATGTCCAGAACAACAGAAATGACTTCCTGCACTATAACCAAACAAACAAACAAACACAGACAAGTTCGGATAAGGCTTTCAAACTGTGACGTTCCATGCCAGTGAGTCCACCCCTGTCCCAGCTCATTCCTCACCTCCACTTCCGCAGGTCTTCATCCCCAGTGTTAAGCTGGACTTTAGCCATGTTCAGGCTAGGTGTGGGTCCTTGGACAGGAAAGGCTACTCAGCAGGAGGTGGACATGTGAGTGCTGTGCTGCAACCCCATCGTCTCAGTGTTGATGTCCGTGTATTTCCGTGTTGTGGTCAGTCATCAGCGCTTTTTAATTTCCCATCCTGCTTTGCCCTTCTAACATTAAGTCACTCATTTATTATGGAAGCAATGCTGCCTTTTACTGAAACGTTATCTGTATAGTGGTGGTTTGTATCCCGGGAGGAATTGGGAGAATAATTGCTGAGCATAGGACAACATGCTGAACTGAAACAGCTGTCTGACTTCAATCAAACATGTGACGCATATGTATTAAGGTATGCGGGTCATATGCCACGATTTCATAAAAAGAATACAGGCAAAAAAGCAGCTTTGTATGTCTTTTACATGAGACAGATACATGTAACGTGGACAGTTCCCCTCTTACAGCATCTGTTGTCTTTCAAAATAAGAGCATAACCATAACCCTTTCATCAAAACCCCCATCTTCCTTTGTGTATAAAGCATCACAAAGCGGTCCATAATCATTAACGTGTGGTGTGTGTTTGACTAACATCAGATTCCAGCAGCGAGGATTTTTGAAATCCAGTCACCTTGTACTAAGAGCAGCTTCAGAAAACATTTTCAGCATGAATCACAGTATATTTCCCTCCACATCAACCCATTATATGGCCTCTGAAGGCCAACGATTCTTATCTAGACCACAAATCCTGAGATATTTACATCATATTTTGAGAAAATAATGAAACAGGATCAAACTAATGCAGTCTCACATTATTTGTCTGTACTGTAATTAAGGCGAAAATATGAGGATTCCACTCTTCTCTGAATATACATTTGGAGTGACTAACTGCTTAATCACAGTATGACTAAAGTCGATTTTTTTCAGAAAAGCAAGCAGAGGTTGCTAAGATGCTTAACATCCTGCCTGAGTAAACAATGTACAGTCACATAGCCAAGGTATGTACTCTGAGTGCGCATATTTAGAATATTGCCGATTTCAGTCCAATTGTGCGGCATGGTTGATACATCAAACATATAAACCTACTGACAGACGCAAACATTTGATATTTACAGATCAAAGGTCCACTGTCCGTCATGGAAGATGAGCTTGCTAAGCTGCGTAGGTTGTGATCACAATGGTTTTGGTCATTGTGTTGTCCATTATCACCTCAGTCAAAGTAGGGATACCTTCCAAACGATGAGCCGAGTCATTTGAACGGTTGACTCGGCAAAGTGACTGACTCGTGATTCATGTCGGTGGATGTGCTGTGACGTTCCCCCTCTCGTTCCCTCGGCTTTCTTTGAAGCTTTTCAGCTCTTCTCTGTTTGCTGTCTCATCGGTTTACATATCTTTCATTTTGTTTCTGTGGTTTGCTTTGGTATCTTCCGATCCCCATGGCGTGTCAGATTACATTAGCAGCCTCCTCCTCTGTGTAGCAGACTGTTGTGTCTTGTGTCCTCATCTGTGGCTGTGAAGTCCTCTGTAACTATCTTTCATTCATTCTTTACTTTCGCCAGCGACTGTGTTTGACAGGTATTGTGAATGTGCCAAATTAGGCTGAGTGACTTGTTGTGTTGTGCATTTTCAGAGTTTTAACAAAATGTAACTTATACCCATTCTTCCTTTGGTTTCCTTAAGGAAGCATAGTGCAAAAACATAAGCACTGTTATTTACAAGTCACTGTTATTCCGCTCTTTTCCAGTAATTACATGTAATTACGTATGACTGTACTAGAATGTAGATAATGTGGGCCGTCTTTCAAATGGCAAATGTAACCCATCGCTGGCGTAATGCAAACAAAAGCACAACTGTCTTTTTGGATGCTCTCTGTAGGAGTCATGAGGGCATCAGCGATAGTTTGTAACCTGAGTGACAGCTTGATCTCTGACCTTGATTGCCCTTTCTAGGTGCAGATACAGAACAAGAAAATTGATTTGAGCCACGTGACCTCCAAATGTGGCTCCCTAGACAACATCCATCATCGGCCAGGTAGCAGCACCACCACCATCACTATTTACACTCACAATTAATGTGAGAGAACAAATCGCTTCTACGCTTATGTCTTAATTCATAAAACAAACTCGACGTTTAGTCGCCCACATTTGGCAACTTCCTCAAATCCTGCATCGCCATCTAGTGGTGTCTCTCCAGTTCTACAGGCAGTTGCATTCAAAAAGTGTGACCCAGAATTTTTTCTTGTGAAATCCGCTTATGTATTTATAAGGATTTGTTGAAAACACACACTTTCAGTACGGCATGACACACAACGTTTTCCTGTGAATATTCGGTGACCAGACCAAGTTTTGAAAAAGTAAACCTTCAACAACATACAGTATACAGTATGTACTGTATACATTTAACCATAACTTAGACACCAGCACTCTGAACTCACAGGTAACGTAATCAGAAAAGTATTTAGACACTGATCTTAGAGTTTTTACCTTCCTTTCCTTTCTCCCAGGGGGCGGTCACGTGCGTATAGAGACTGTGAAGTTGGACTTCAAAGACAAAGCCCAAGCCAAGGTGGGTTCCTTGGATAATGCTCACCACATGCCTGGTGGAGGCCGTGTCTTGGTAAGTGTCAGCTCCAGGCTGCTAGTACAGATTCCAAGGAAAACAGCAAAACAAGATCATAGGCAGGAAAATCCGCTGCATGTCCGTGTGTGATGTGTGGCTGCTTCTGCTGTTCGCTGCTGGTAAATGGTTAAAAAGTTGGATGAATCGTGTTAATGTTGCACATTATTTACTCATTTGATGAGTTTGGATGTTGCTGTCACCATATGATGAAGGCATAACAATAAAAAGTAAAACTAATGATGAGCCTTTTTGCTGTTTTTGTATCCGATTATTGGATATCCTATTATTATCTAGGATGTAGACATAAATGAAAAATGCAGAAAGGAAAATGTATTCAGTGGAGACAGAAACACAGTTTAGGGCACACAACATGATAGAATATATGCTGTGTTTAATTCTTTCACGTTCATCTTCACTATCTTCGCCCTCAGATTGAGAGCCACAGGCTGATGTTTCGAGACCATGCCAAGGCCCGGGTGGACCACGGAGCTGAGATCGTTCTCCAGTCACCGGGCTTGTCTGGTTCTGTCTCACCACACCGCCTCCGAGAGAGCCACCTATCCTCCTCCGGCAGTATCAACATGATGGAGTCGCCGCAGCTAGCCACACTGGCGGAGGATGTCACCGCAGCTCTGGCCAAGCAAGGTTTGTGAACACTGGGTCTCACCTCACCATGATCCTTTTGGCCCTCCTGCCACCCCTGAGGCCCACCGTTTACTACGACTAGTCACCAGTCCGCAGCCTCTGAACATCGCCACTTCACGCAAAAACACCCACTTTCCAACTAGAGACTCAAATTAGGAGCTACTGTACTTTAAGCCTCATTTTTGCCTATTTTAAACCCAAATATGTCCTATTGTTGGCCCCCTTTTTGAATGGTGTTGCTTATAATAGTTCAGTCTGAACCCTGGTCCCAGATCAGCTTTAGCAGTATGCACAGAGTGGTCAGCAGCCAAAAAGTGACTAGTCCTGGGTCAGTGGTTTGAAGACGCTTTTTTTTTTCTACATTAAATATGAAGAAATGTGGCCAGCACACCATGAGGCACATGTTGTTCTTGCTCACTAAACGTGCATGGACGCCAGAACCCCAAGCATCCGTACTGCAAGTCATTCCTCTCATTAAATATATAATGTATTTATCAACATATATATCGAGACGTGAATAACAATGCAAATTCTTTGACATCTCCATTTCTTCAAATTTTAAAAGGAAGTGAAAATATGGCTATAAAGTATACCCATACAACTGCATTCTTGCAAGAACCTGTTATGGTAAGCATGTATTGATTCTAATATTAAAAAAAGAGGCTATTTTGTAAATTACAAAATGATTTTAGTAAGTTATTTCCTGGATTACTGGATTAAAATCAAACAAGTTCATGTTTTGTAGTTCTTAGTTGTTTACTGTGTTATGCTTGGTGACAATGCCAGACAATGCCAGCTGATTTGGTGTTGCTGACGAAAGCATCTCAGTCCTGATGAAGAGCATCATCAACGTCAGAAAACTCACACATGACGCTTCACTGTCTTTAAAGCTACAGATAATCAGCTTACAGCTGTGATAAAATGAACCGTCTGGTTTCCTTTGTTAACGCAGGCTGAGATTGCATTCAGCAGGACTGTGTGTTGTCTGAACCGCAGAAGAAAAAGCTACAGTACGATTGTGACCTGAAATTCAGCAAAAGATGCAGCTACTCTGAAATCTGTGTGTGTGTGCGTGTGTGGTGCAGATCCTGTGCCGTTTGAAGGCGGATCTGGGTGTTTTGTTGCTGTGTGTGGAGGAAGAAAATGGAGAAAAAGTTTTGAAAATTCCACAAAAGACACAAAAGTGGCCGAGGGAGCTGGGATTCTGTTACAACTGTTAGGAAAGTGTTTGGGTGATCTAGTTTTCTTTTTCCGAGACTATTTGTGATATATTCTGCCTCCCTCCTGATTATTATCCTCACCTGCAACTATTTGTTTGCTTCTGTGTTTTTTCTGCATCCCCATCTCTGTGTGCCCCTCCCCCCAGCCCTGCTCCACCCCACAGCAACTGTAAATGTATTTAACAGGTCAAGTAGATGTACGCAGTTTTTCTCCTGTTGATATGACACCAGTTAAAATAAATAACGACAATAAAATAAGGGAAAATGAACCGTTGTGTTGTCTTCTTTTGCGACGACAACGGCATTTAACGCGCCTCCGACTGAAGCCAGTATGCATGAAAATACACAAAGAAGTCAACCATTACCAGCTAAAGTGGGAGTTTGTGTGACGTTTATTGTGAAACCACAGAGGGAAGTACAATAATTTAAGACTTAGGGGCAGGTTGGGGGAGGGGTGGATTCATTTTGATGGCCAGTCCGGGGCCAAACCAGTCACCACGAGAGTGAGCCAAGCCAAACAGTATGTGACGGCAGGAAACGGTCATCCCACCTCCCCCTCCATCAGTGTACCACTGAGAAAACCAAAAATCCTAGAGAGACATGGGGACTTGTGGGACATCTTGAGAGAAGACAGCATGGATTCAAGAACAGGAGGAGGAGAGGAAAAAAAGAAGCACCAGTTTGGAAGTTTGGACAAAAGAAAAAAAACATGTAAAACAAAACAAAACAAAACAGGGTTTAGAAACGACATCTCATAGTCCTTTGTTCCGCCTGTTTCCTCAGATGGAGCAGGAAACAGCGAGTGAATGTCTCGACACCATGGGGTCCGCACATATACGATGCTCACCGCTGCAGTGGCAGGTCCTTACACAGACATGATGTGCTTGACAAAGGCTGAGGATGAAAGCCAGGGCAGCAGGAAAACAGGAACAAAGGAGAGAGAGAGAGCAAAGATCATTACAATAATATAAGAGACGGGTTTCTAAAAGTATTAAGTCAGGCCTAGAAATAGGTTTGTAAACACAATATACAGCAAGTATGCAAAACAAAAAGAATGTATACTGAATAAAATATAGATAATCTGAATATTGCAGCTTACCCTCGTAGTTGACACAGCCGCTCTCATCCTCCTGACCTTGCATGAGAGCATCAATCTCAGCCTCAGTCATCTTCTCTCCTGTCAGGGGAGACGAAAGAAGAAAATAACATCAGCAACAAACGTTAGCGTACACAGAAACCAGAAACAGCAGGGATGGGACCCACCGAGTGTTGACAGGACGATACGCAGCTCAGCACCCATCACTGTGCCGTTGCCCTCCTTGTCAAAGACGCGCAGACCCTCAACGTAGTCCTCAAACTGTGCCTTGTTTGGGCTGTTGATAATGGCCTGGAGCATGGGGAGGAAGCCCTCGAACTCTACTCTTTTGTTGGCCATGTCTACAGGACAGGGGAGGACAACACAATTTGGTGACAAGGGGGTTAACTCAGTGTCTCCTAATTGTTGCAAACCTTCTCTAGGCCCATTTTTCTGCCACGACTGTGCCACTTCAAATTCTGTAGTGCTTCTGCTACTGCAACACACGCTGGGCTATTTTCACAACTTATCAAGGCTCATTGACAAAGAGACACTTTAATGTTTTGGCATCTTGAATTGCCAGAATGCAATCGTTGATACAGTTTTTGATCAAAAATGAAGATGAAATTGTGACCGACACACTGGTTGTATTAGATGACAGATGTCTTTTCGTGTCTATTTACTGTGCTACTCGCTGCAAACTTAACATTCATGGAAATTGTTACCATATAAATGCTAAATATTGTTGCAGATAAAACTGCCATCTGTACACGCCATCAGCTCGAACAGTCTTTTATAACAGCGATGCATCATCTTGGGGTAAAAATCAAGACAAGCAAATTGGTGTTGTGCTGACAGCCTGTGTTTCAGTTGGAATTCAATCTTTAAAATGCCTTTCAGTACCACGAAGAAACACTGAATACCTTTGTTGTTTAAGTTTTTACTAAAACTGACAAAATCGGAAAAAGAAATCCTCAAAAAATATCAATGTGTGTCTCCGAAGCTCTACCAGTGAATTCATTTGATCGGGTCTCTTACCGTCAGCAGAGGGGTTTCCCAGGATTTTAGCGACCTCCTTGTTGGTGGGGTTCTGTCCCAGAGCGCGCATGATGTCTGCGATCTGGTTGTAAGCCACCTTGTTGTCACCCACCCTGTCGAACAGTCCAAAGGCCTCTCTGTAGTCTGGAAGAGAGGAGGAAAATATCATTATTGTTACCCCAAACTGCTCCTGTAAGTTTGAGTTAGTGGTGCATCCACAAGTTAATACTGACCTATTTGGAGTTTGACACAATTATCATGTACAATATTATATCACATAATAAAAAAAAAAAAAAATATATATATATATATATATATAACTGTAGTTTCCATATTTGCACGGCAATATTATAACTTGTATTTGTACTTTAATTGAATATTATATTGTACTATAACATGAGAACACATGGTCTATGAAACCTGGGTTAAACTTAGATTTAGATATTTGATCTATATTTTATACTTTTCACATCGATAGATTGCTAAAACTATCATGTTGATTGTGCGTGGTTTTGCACTTCAATCCCCTGTAATATCCCCCGCAAAGTGTGTGGCAGTTGATGTGGATAAGACACAGTCTAAATGTGTTTAGAAATAACCACTAAAGCAGGCCTGCATTCAGACAACATTCATTTAAACGTACGTCAATATTGCGAATGTCCATTTTATTTGAATTGCATTTATAACCGGATGCAGTCAGAGCCAAAGCTTCAAAGGAAACAGTCCGTGAATACTCTCTGTCATAATGGACATAAAAGACAGAGTGACTGTGAAACGTCACTCAGCTCTCAGACTATTTCTATCCCAGCTGTCTCCTTCTCTCTCAGCTGGGTTACGGGCTCTTTTAAAAGACCACCTTGGAATTGATAAACATAGCAGAGAATATGAGCCCCCTCCTTTTAAAGGCAAAGCCTTCTGTGGGTGAGCTGAGTAAATGTAGGGAATGCTGAGCGCAGCGTAACCAACAGCTGCCCAGACGCGACGTCCAGCCAAATCTGTGTCCGCTCTGTGCAGGTTTGCGTACATCAAGATCATCTCATTTATTTGGTCCTGTCTAATCGCTACATAAGCTGTGGTAACAGAGACACCAGCAGTAGCCTATCAAGAATCTGCAACTCATCTGGCAAACAGGGATTGATCGGATTGCTCTGACAGCCCCGCTGTCACTCATTGGTGGACCCGATGTGTAAACTGAAGCTGCTTTCCATCTTTTTATTGATTAATCTACGAGTTATCAAAATTTTGTAGTACTTTATTTGCTACTTTAAATTATTATTAGCTTTGTTTTGTTTGCTTGAATTTGTTCAGCCCAACGTGCATCATCACCATCATCTGAAGTATTTAGTTAGAATGAAGATGAATCCATTTGAAAGGGTTAATAATAGCATTTTTGTGGTGAAAACGTAATATTTCAAAAAATAGTTACCATAACTTACAATAGATGTATATTTGTTGTCAATCATTTAATGACCATCAAACAAAGGCCCATTTTCTTCTGATGCATCTAAATTAAAAATTTGTTTGCTTCAACCATCCTGACTGGTACACATATTTCATTTTTAATGACATTTAAATATTTACATTTAATCTATTGGAGGACTGGGAGGATTTATTGTCTCATATTGCCAAAGGGACATTTGAGGAGACGGGGAATGCCAAAACACTGAAATGACACGGACCACCAACTGTCACAAATAGCACTAAATACTAGGTCAGAAATACATTGGGAGTTAATGCTAAAATACAGGTTATTTTTCTTACCTTCTATTTGGTCTCCGCTGAATTCCACCTACACATCAAAACAAAAAAACCATGTGAGTGTGGCATAAAGCCATATAAAACAACACGTTTCCAAAAGCTACATCATTACATCCTTTAACATTCAAATTAATCTGAATCATGTGCAAAATAAACATGAATACTGCCACAGGTATGAATTGGGAATTTCTAATTTAGTTTGAGTCAGTAAGGTAATTTATTGTCAAACTGCTCAGACTAGATTTGCAGGTTAAAGCATGAGATGATGTTTTAGTATTTATAATTCATCCCGTGTACTCAGGTGAATATTACTGTGACCTTGTTCGGGTGTCATGATGTCAGATATGCCACAGTGCTGCTGAATGTAAAACAAACAAGCTCATAAAATAATTTGAAACCAGGCAGTTAAAATGTATTTCAAAGTTAAAGCTCTAGACCTCAAAATTAGACAATAACTCATGAATCATAATAACACAAAGGCAAATATTGAAAAGACCAGCAAGGCCAGGCTTTCCCTCCACTCCCTAACCTAAACAATCAGGATTTAACTAGTCTCTGCCAAAATTAGCTTTGTCCCTGATCTGTGGAGATCCATCTTTAGCTACATTAACATCTCCACATTTGGTGTCACCTCACATTGCCATGGCACACTAGTCCCCAAGGCTAGTCCAATCCAGAGGGGTGGGGTGTGGTTTAGGCCATGGTGAGCTATCCATGGTTCTAGTAGTTCTTCAGTCTGTCAACCTTGTGCCACTCTGCTGCTGGTGCTCTCACTAACTCACAATTAAGTGTGCATCCTGGTGCAAATACGGATGCTGTGGCAGGGATTTACTGGACTATGCCCGGCGTGTGAAAGTAAAAATAGATGGCATAGATGTGCATTAAGCCAAAGACTCCCATTTAATTAGATTTTAATCCACTACAATTGCATCTTTTGCTCGGATGTGATGGACACGTGGGGTATCTGCACTGTGATAAAGTGAAATCATCATCAGAGCAGCCACTATTTCACTCTGTCCCACCTTTAGATGTAAGAAAAATGCTGCTTTCTGCGCCTAAAAGGGCCCCGCTGAGGGGCCCACTTGTTTTGGGTTATACTGTAGTTTTGTCATGTAATTGAACTGGAAAACCAAATCCCAATTGTTCCTGCAGCAGTTTTAATCCTAAATATCCAGTACCAACCCACCATCCCTTCCCACCTCAGACTTCATGCGTTCACGGTTATTGTACCTTGATGGCGGACAGGTCGATGGCGGGAGCGGCAGGCGCAGCAGGAGCTGGCTCAGGTGCGGGTGCGGGTGCGGGTGCAGCAGCTTTGGCTGGCTCGGCCTTCTTGGCTGGAGCAGCCGCTTTAGGGTCCTTCTTAGGTGCCATTTCAGCAGGTCGTTACACAGACAATCCCGGTTCGGGTGACAACACAAGGAGTGTAGCACAGAGTGGAGGGGACTCGGAGCAAGAAACCACCGTTTGGGTGTATATATATGAGGCTATTTTTCTTCTTCACCCCCGTCAACGCCGTCCCTGTCAACGGATTGGACAGCGCGCCTGGGGGTGTGAGGTCCTCTCTAAATATGGAATGTTGGGCTGCCAGCCAGGGCCAAATTATTTATGCCATATATCTGACAAGATCTACGAAAACAGTGTGAAAGGTTACTCTGGGCCAAGATGCTACGGGGCGGCTCCTCAACATTACACAGCGCTTTTACGCACACCTTTACGCACAATTACGCATGGCGTTGTGAATCAAACGTGTTGAACTAAATGATCGCGGTGTAGTGCGTCGGAGAGTTTAATAAGAACGTGTCACTGTCAGTTCCATAAATTGTAAACAAACTGTAAACAATATGCAGAAAACGCACTGATAAATAATTTTTAAGCTTTTGGCGAGAGCTACAATTTACAAAAAAGGGCCAAAAATAGTGTCTCATTTAATATGACACTCGCTTCAATCAATTCTGTGTCAATTGTGTGTCAAATGTAAAATAGTTCCGATGTCCACGCGCACGTCTTACACATATCATGAACCTGTGTCCTTATTACGCTGATGTGCTCCACATATGTGCCATACATCAATTTAATATGATATCTCGGATTAAATATTCTGGCAGATAAATCAAAGTGAATTTAATCCTCCATGCTCATATGCATTACATAATATATTTTGGGTTGTCGTAGTACCGACACTTGTTTACCATTGATGTATGACTGGTCCAACAACCCTTGAAGGTGGTTATTAAATGTGAGAGGAATTCAATTTTACAATACAACAACAATACAAGAATAAAGCTTAACTTGATTCATTTCTCTCTCTCATGAACCGTTATGTCAGATTTATTTAAATTTGGGGTAAGAGGGATAACTGGACCGGATCAGTCCATTTGCTTTGTGTGTAAGTAGCTATGTGGTGTATTGTGATGGTGGGGGATGGAGGTGTGAGTAGAGCCAGTAATTCATTATGTAAAATGTAAAAAGTGGATCATGTCACGTTAACACACATTACTCACTATGACAAACATGAGCCTCTGACCTGTACACGTAGATTAATGTCACCCAAAATACAACCCGTACTGAACCACGATGGAGTGGGTCAGACATCTATTAAATTATACACCCCATCAATTTATCAACATGTGTTCATTGTTAAATTGTGTTCTGTCTGTGATGAACCTGAGGAACTGTTCACTCAACCTCTGCCAAACTGGTAATTTGATGCTTTTCTCCACCTTTACCCTTCTAGGCAGATCTTCATGAGGCACATGTGACATTCATTCATCTTACATTTACAGTGTACACTGGACACTCCAAGACTGATGTATGGTGAGTTATGTCACCACGACAAAATACATCAAAACAAATGTTTCATTTGAAGCAGGTCCATTATAATAAATGTGCAATTTGGCTCTAAATCATCCTCATGACATTGAGATTGACAATTCACATAATACACTAATTACACACAGTAAGCTTTTGGGATGTAGTCAGCATAAATGTTATCTTTTACATCTTCTAATGAACACGTGACTCTTAATTTTCATTCCCTGGCAATTGGCATCACGTTGAGCATCTGTTCTTAATAGCCGCGCACTATTTGGACCTGAGGCGTTAGTGGGGTTAGGTTGTTCGTCACATTCCTGGGCAGAATGCGTTGTGATTGCGCTGGAAATCGTGGAATGGAGGGGCTTTCAGCTGCCAACGCCAGTAACAGAGACAGGGTCAATTCTGTCTCCTTAATTCTTTTCTATATCTGTCTCCAAGTACCCGAGGTGCAGCCCTGCCCCCCACCACTCTGACAGAGGCTTGTGACGAAGGAACTGCACAAATTCTTCCCTCCCCCGCTTTCACTGACCCCCTCTGCGGGGTGGCAGGCCTGAGAAAACCTCAGCTGTCATCCGGGCAGCCCGGTGCACCTTCTCCCACTTTGACTTCCCGTTGCACCTTCCCTGTATAGAAACTGCGCCCTGCACCTGTGCTGTAGTCCAATCTGAGCTCCACTATAGAATCTTAATGGATTCACCAGCCTTGGCCTCAGTGTGTAGAATTGGGCTTTATAAAGATGTGATGGCAGGTCAGCTTGTTGATAGGAAAAAAAAGAGAGGGATCAAGTTTGTTTGGATCAAGTTTGGACCTTGTTTTCGTCTCCAGTTTTAGATTGGTCACTGAATAACAGCTTGTTTTGCAGGTTGCTGGGTTGTTTACTTTGGATTCTGTTGGCAATAACACCATGCCATCCATTTTATCATTTAGTAATGAAATGCTATCACTGCATATCTCTGCATTTACAATACCAAAGACGGTCCAATTCCCATCAATAGCATGACAAATGAAAAGAGGAAGTTTAGTATAAATATGTGCACTGTTACTCCAGGTATCGTTTTAGTCAGCACTTACTTCGCAGACAGTGGCCTTAGTCCCTCCTGAAAGCCATTGTGGAGATGTTAGATCAGATCTTTAAGAAGTGACAGGCAGAGAGGTGGAGGGTAGCGGTACAGTAAAGGGCATGGCAGGTCTTTGCTTGACGCAGGCCAACACGCAGATCAAGTTCACAAATGGCGCTAGGAGCTAAACATTGCTATCGATGATGGTGAGAAGAAGAAGCTGAAATTACTGTTAAAATTCAAAAAGGATTGCTTTTTTTTTGCTTTTTTTTTAAACACTTTTAATTATGCTCCCTTGCAGAACATGACAGATATAACTTCTATTTTAGCTTTTTTTTCTGGTGGAGAGGATAAATCATTCTTTGGTGTTATTGGTTTCCAGTTTACAAACTACGGCATCTTTGTTCAACCATATATGATGTACAATTATTGCACTACAAGTTTCAGAGTAGCAATAGTAGTACAGATATTGGTTAAGAATAGTCTAGGGACTTATCACATGGTCAAAGAGTAAAAGATCTCAGACATATTGGTTTCTACACAAATTATTATACCAAAAAAACATTGTTATTCTTCCTTGGAATAATGGTTTGATCCAAAGCACCGAGGTCTGCTTGTTGCTTTGCGTCTGTAGTAATCACTCCAATTTACTGTCCCCTTCACGTGATTGCTAATTGGATGTGAATGCCCTCAGAACACATGAGAAATTCATTTATTCACGTTTCAAGTGGCAGCACTAAACACTGCTATTGAATATATGAGATGTGCAATTAAGATTGTGTGAAGAAAACAGGACGGGGGGACCATTAGGACACAGAGTCTGCCCTAACCTTGGAGTCCTCCTGGGATACACATGATTAATGAAATGTGAGGAACCTGATCTTGAGAAAAGAATCATGCGATGAGTGCAGTGTGGTGTAAGATTCCAAAGATGGCGAAGGGTCCCACATCTCAGGCATTTTACCTATGTGGAGAGGGAGAGTAGTGCGGGTGATCGCTGGAGAGAAGGAAATGACAGAAAGCATTGATGGACTTCTATTTCCATAAAATATTCAACAGAGGTCAAGCAGGCAGCCCGCTACAGTGACGAGACAGTAGATTTTGGACACTGGCTCTGTCCACCCACTTCCAGACCCTGAGTGCTTCCTTCCAAACCCCCAGCCATTCCACACGGAATGGGGTTGTAACTGAGCCTGGTGGGACAGATGGACTCTATTTATAGTCTCCACAGAGAGGTGTGAAGTTTCTTGGGATTTCTAAGAGCAGGAGCCATGGCTCCTTAAGGGGACTGATGTTGCCTTTGTGGCCTCTCTCTCTCTCTCTCTCTCTCTTTCTCTCGAAGCCCTCCACTGGCCACACAGGGATTAAAGTGGGAGGCGGAGGGGGGGGGCGGCTAAACAAAGCTACTTGCTGCCCTTTCGGCTTGGGACACTACATCACTACAGAGGACGAGTATGTGACAGCAGCCTCCTCCTTCTCCGTCTGATGACTCGATCTTCCTTTTAGGCTCTACAAGCTGAGACAGTACAATCACCGAGATGCACCGCATCAATGACATGATGCCATCACCCAAAACAAAAATGGTGACACCTTGTGAGGTCTCAAAGACCTAAAGTGGCTTCACAGCAAAGTACAAGCTGATTATCACCATCATAATCATTTTCATACATGGAGGACAATAACCGATATACATATTTGATTATATTTTCGCAATTCTTATCAGTTGCCATTGCATCATTTAAATACAACTGTCATTGCTTTAAAGATGTCGTATACATGGATTGTGATTAGCCAGTGGGGTTTGGCTGGACTGGAGCTATTAGCTTGTGTTTTTATCAGTTTATTCTTGTGAACAGGTGGACTACAACCCCTCTGCTGCTTTCCAGTTCTGTGCCATGATTCAGTTTTGAAGGGTGAAATGTAGCTGTGATGACCTTAGAGGTGAAACACTTCAACCAGGGGTCAACCCAAATTAACTTCCGAAAACCTTCGACACCAGCTCTAGTTATCTATTTAAGGGACACTTCCCTTCATTGCGGATGGATGACACATTTTTCATTATTTCTATTAAAAAAACATTAATTGACTGAGCATCTGATATCACCGTCTGACTGAACACCTATTGTTGCTGCTTTTAAAACAGAAATCATTGCTACTTCTACTGGCAGTAATCAGTATAAAACCGCTTTTCTTTGTCTCCATTGAACAATCCAAATTTTAGAATCATCTATGGTTTTGGACATTTCAAGGCCAAGGCTGAATTTGGAAACCTGGCAAAGTGTGGACGGAGTCTGCTCATCTATTTATGTCCTCTCTTAAGCTTGACCACCAACTGAAACTTATACTTGAAACCGCAGACAATGTGGGTTCTCAACAGTGGGGACACACAGTAGAGTTCATAAGGGGGCACGCCAGCCAATCACTGGGGGAATCTAAAAGGCTGCTAATCACAGCTTCGCAATAATAAAGGGCCATACATTGTGCAGGCTTCTCATGTTCTCCTAATCATCTCAAAGCAATTTTCCATCGTATATGGACAGCAAACAGATGCGGCTCTGTTTGAGGTCATATCTGGCTGAGAATAGAAACAGTCGGCACCATCTGGAAGGACACAAAGAGTATTCATTTAACGTACACTACTTTACACAAGACAAAAAAATTTAACTGAATGCTAAAATAAGTAGTGTGTGTGTGCACGTGCCACTCTGTGTGTGTGTTGATTTGAGCGCATAAGACCGCAGGCATGATATCCAAGTCATGAGTCAAGATGCAAAGATGGAGGGCAGTGATGTATGCCAATCTGCTTTATTTATTTGATTTAATTTACCAGGTTTAATGGACTTTAGTAAACCATTAATAACTGGTCATAGCCCACAGAACAGTCATTTAAAAAAATCTTATTTTTCTTTTATAAGAGAAGTTGTGGTTAAAAATGTCCTGAAATTCATTACACCATCCTTTCATAACATTTAGAAATTGGATTTCCCTCCAAATTTTCTCTATATTCTGGATGTGTCTATATTAAGATGTTAAGAAAGTTACAAAACTGTGACCTGCAGCTTGTATTTTTATGGATTCATTATATTTTGTGTGTTTATTTGGTTATTTACAGATTTTGTAGCCTATATATATATATATATATAATCCTAAATCAACTCCATATATCTTATCTCATCTTATCTTAACGTATGCATCTTGAGAAGTGTAAAGCTGTCACAGCTTTTACTACAGGCTGGCTGCCTGCCTGCCTGTGATGTCGAGGCCTGTCACGTTGATCAATAAATCACACATTTTGACATATATATGAAGCCATAACATGAACTTGTTCACACAGCAGCGTTAAACGATTTGAAATCCTTCTAAATCCTACCTACAGAAAACCACTGGGTGTCGCCATTGTCCCATGGTTTTGCAACAAAAGCAAGAGTTAAATTTAGACAGGGAATTTGGGCTTGGAAGTATGGGTGTCACGGGGTCAATAGGTATAAATTATAGGATGCAGTGGATCCCATTCAATCTTCAATTTAAGCTTTAGGTGTATAGAGAATATTCAATCTGTATGTTTTGTTTCCTGGAGGTACATGCGGTCTATACAGTAGTGAATACACTTCACTAAAATGCAACACAAACCAGTGGCGTTAGGCGTTAGGTTTTGATTAAATTATATGTTGTTTATTAATTACAATGACATCTGGATAGTGGAGTTATCTCCTGATCAACACAGATCAGTTTAGCCAGTTTGTGCAGACTGCTGAACCAAGCAGAGTGGCAGGCAGGAAGCCTTCTCCACTGAGGGCCAGTCTTGCAATGATCAGCAGATTCAGGGACCCCTCTAATCCCAGCTCCATGGAGCCTCTGTGGCTAGTTTTTCTTTTTCTGCAGGCAATTGGGCGAAAAGTAAAACCTGCACTGAAAGCACAATACTTAAGTTTGCAGTAAGCAGGTGCATTCATATCTCAACCAGCATATTTTTTTCTCAGTTTATCTTCAATATGGTTTGAATATGTGTTGGGTAATTTAGTCTTTACTTAACTAGATAACTAGATTTTACATACTTGTATGCAGTATTGTGCTTTACTTTATTATTGTATTATAGTTTTGTGCTTTAAGTGTAAAGTAAAGGAGGGATTTTATTCTTCTTATTCAAATAGGCACGCACATTGCACTCAAATCCTCAAGTTAAAACACTGCATGGATCCAAACTTACAAATAGAAGAATCTTATAGTTTAAAAACAAATAGAACATTTATATTAGCATATATTTGAAATGTTTTTCAAATTGATTACAAAACGGTAAATGTGTGTGGTTTCACAGCACACATGTTACACGTGTTATTTAATTTTAATTTGATTAAAAATTTGTTTATTATCTTATTTGTAGAACCAGATGGATCAGTTTCTACCAAAAGTAGGGCATTCTCCTGCGGACCAATCGAAACGCTGTGTGCTACGCGCGATTAAAAAAACAACTCCGTGGTGACCAATCAGCGGAGGCTAAACCGCATGTTGCGAATACGAGCCCCGCCTCCACACTCATTCATTCCGCGTTTAACAGAAGTATCGTAGTTAAAAGGTTCTATGACAGCAAATTAAGTCTTTATCGGGGTTAAAAATGACAAAGCTGCTATTGGCGTGCAGCGTTGTTAAATCTCTAAGGCATGGACGTGTGTTTAGCAGGAAAACGACCGCCTGGCTCAGACCAAACTGCAAACTTTTTAGTGTCAAGGTAAGAAAATGCTGATTAATGATGTGTGATTAGGGAAATAATTTATCTCCCTTTACTTTTCCTCCATGTTTGTGGTTCGACACACAGCGACAAACCGCTTTGAATTCGGTTCTAAAATGTTTCCACGCGTGCCACGTTTTACGTAGAACAGGTTATAAATAAGTTGAACAGTGATTTAGTGTATTTTACCAAGCAACCCCAATCATATGCCACTCACACACACTCAGTGTAAAACGATTCAGACTCTCTCCATGATTCAGCATTTATTGTCAAAAGCCTCTTGCATCAGAAATACATCCACGCGCATAATTCCATTTATCCGCAATTTATTGGGAGAGTTGCATCATCGGACATGAGCACATTTGAAAATATTTCTTTATCCTGTTGCTGCATGTCATCTCCTGTCTGTCTGCCCTGTCCTTACTATCCGTCTCAACTGTACTTGTCATAATAAACTAAAAATGCCAAAACGAATAAATAAATACAAATCCAGTAAAAAAGAGGAAAAGTAAAAAAAAGGGTTACTGTCAGGGATTTTTTTTTTTTAAATCATAATTTCTCCAGAATTACACCATTTTGTGCCTTTTCCACATGGTGTCTTCACATATTAATGGGTTGCTCATGTAATTTAAAGACCCATTAAATGTGTCTAAATCGTTTAAATAACCCAGAATGCTTTGTTTTAAAGTGGACTCAATTACCAGTTCATTTATAAGGAGTTAGAGTCAATGAAACGTAGACACAATTTAATCCACTAATAGTCTTCCCTCAATTTTTGGAGATGCAGTAGTTATTCGTAGCTTCAGAAATGCATTGTCAATATGTGATGGACACACAGATAACAGAAGAAGAGGATTTTCCATTACAGCACATTCACAGTGTGACTCCCAGAGGCTTTCTGCTTCCCTACTAAACTGCAGGTTTATTACACACCCTGCACCAAAACAGGAAAACTGACATAAAGTTCAGAGCTCTGTCTCCAAGCTCTCTGTCATCTTTTTAAACTCTTAGGCCCAGACAGCCCACCTGGTCCTGGAGGATGGTACCAGGATGAAAGGCTTCTCTTTCGGACACGTTTCCTCTGCAGCTGGGGAACTGGTGTTCAACACAGGTCTGGTGGGGTAAGGAGGAGAGATGATGACCTATGCACAACTCCTATAGATTTGAAACAAAACAGCAGTGGTAATCATTTCTTACCAACGCATGCCAGGGAATTCATTATGTGAGTGCACACGTCAATGATAGACGAAGGCCTGGAATTATCAAATACCAGCTTAGAATAAATTAAGGTAATACAATAGAACTTGGGAACATTTTCTGCCCCTAACCATACGGGTTATGGGGCACTAACCAGGCAATAGAGGACGCTGTTCCCTCCCTCACAGTGACCCTCCGACAGACGGACAGGTGGGGTCACTGACAAAAAGCTTAACAATGTTGAATGTTAAGATGGCGTTTAAGGGCAATTTATAACACACAACACTTTTTTGTGTCGCCGTTGTGAAAAGTGTGATTGAGCCTCAGTGTGCCACAAAGTTGTACCAGGTACATCCTGCTCATTCTTAATATTACAGGTATCCTGAGGCCCTGACCGATCCCAGCTACAGAGGCCAGATCCTCACCTTAACTTACCCCATTGTTGGGAACTATGGGGTACCTAACACCCAGGAGCTGGACGAGTTAGGTCTGAGAAAACATGCAGAGTCAGAGTGCATCCAGGTAGGATGATAGTTTACAGTATATTGAACATTAGTGGGCTCTGTACAAACCTCAGACCGAGAATGCTTATGGACAGGTTTCTGTTTTTATTTTTGCTAACACTGCTAAAGTGTGATTGTGCCTTTGTCGCTCCAGGTATCTGGTTTGTTGGTCCAAGATTACAGCCATGACTACAGCCACTGGAACTCTGTCAAGTCTTTGGGTCAATGGCTCCAAGAAGAGAAGGTACGGATAGAAATAATCAAAAACTCTGACTTAAATGAACATAAAGATATCCTTTTACTGTTTTAACTTTGTTCCTCAAAGGTTCCTGCACTGTTTGGGATAGACACTCGGATGCTGACCAAAGTCATCAGAGATAAGGTACGTATAATGTGTGACATCTTTTACAAATGGATTGATTGACCACTCACAAGTTGAGCACTCCTGTGATATTATTTTTTAACAGGGCACCCTCTTGGGAAAGATTGAATTTGAAGGACAACCTGTGGAGATGGCAGACCCCAACCAAAAAAACCTGATAGCCGAGGTTTCAACCAAGGTAACAACTGCTAAGAAGGCAAAGGCCAGCAACCATACTGTTATACTGTTAGGTCTGTCAACACGTGGTGGTGATGGTAAAATCTGTTCTATTGTATCCTCTCACCCATTAGGAAATCAAGGTTTTTGGAAAAGGAAACCCCATCAAAGTGGTGGCTGTGGATTGTGGTATAAAGCATAACATCATTCGGCTGCTGGTGAAGGTGAGAGTGCATTGACGACCACGAAGCCAAAACTTTATAGCGTTTGTGGTTTTTCTTGCACAGAAATTTTAAAGTCAGATGAAGTTGTGTAGTGTATGGTTTGTGATGGCGCCCATAGATGACTGAGATCAGCAGCATTCTACTTTAATCAAAATACTGTCTCTGATACATTTTTATTTGGTTAATGTCATGAAAACAAAGCATTCTCCCTTTGGCAGCCACTTAGAGGGCTGTTTATGATTTGGAGTTAGACGATTTAGAAGTTATTGCAGACTTAGGAGCTGGGAGTCCTAAATTTAGGCACACTGTCTCAATTTTATAGAAATATATAATATTTTTTAATTAATTTAACTTTAATGAAGTAAAAAATTGTGTGTATGTGTGTGTGTGTGTAGCGAGGTGCAGAGGTCCACCTGGTCCCGTGGGATCAAGACTTGCTGAGTTTGGATTACGATGGCCTGTTCATCTCCAATGGACCAGGAGATCCCTCTCTGGCCCAAACTCTCATCCACAACGTCCGAAAGGTAGGACACAATATGAGCTTCAAAGAAATGTAGCTATTTAAGGTTTTGTGCCACACATGCATTTAAATTGTAAATAAGTTATACTAGCACTTTTGTATAGTGTTATATTGTGTTGCATTATTCCTCTGCCACCAAAAAAAAGTGTAGAATGCTATTATTGAGTTTTCTGTGAGAGCAATCTGGTCTCTTTTTCTATAATGAATCTTTTATTATCTTAGTTTACAATATGTTCAGTTCAGTTATATTTATATTGTGATTTACATCATGGATATGAAATAATCTGTGCTTGTGTTTTGTCTTGTAAAGGTTCTGGAGAGTGATCGAACACAGCCTGTGTTTGGAATCTGTATGGGCAACCAAATTACTGCTCTGGCTGCAGGAGCAAAGTCATACAAGCTACCTATGGGAAACAGGTGATCACTGCAGGGCAAGGTCCTGCTCATCCTCACAAACATTTACATCCCTGTTTCAGTAGTTGTAGTCGATGTGTATGCTTTATCATGGCACCTCTCCCATAATGGAACTAAAGACATGTATATTATGTACGTGTACGTACTGTGTGTCTCTGTGGTTCACCAGAGGTCAAAACCAGCCAGTGCTGAATGTGATGACAAGCCAAGCATTCATTACAGCACAGAATCATGGATACGGCATTGACAGTGAGTCTTTGCCACCGGAGTGGAGTTCACTCTTCATCAACGTCAATGATGGCACCAATGAGGTTAATTGCAGAGTAAAATACCAGTATATTCATATAGTCAGACAAGTCTTTACTGGTATAGTGTCATTTGTATCAACTTAATTATTCCTCTAACAACTTTATTTTTCAGGGCATCATGCATAAAACTAAGCCAGTCTTTACTGCCCAGTTTCACCCTGAGGCTAAAGGTGGACCTACTGACACAGAGGTAACCTCACACTTGAGCTGATAAAGAACTGAGGGACATATTTATAGAGGTTTTTCAAATATAGGAGGAAAACATCATGCATGAAATGTCTTATATTAGGAATAAAAGTACATGTAGCAATAAGGTGGCTGGTGAAGGCAGAAATCAAACACTTTGTTGATAAACTTTGATGTTGAGTCAGTGGGTAAAAAAAGCTTTTCTATTGTAATTTGCACCCAGTTCAGCACTTTGCCTCACCATGGATCCTCAGGCTACTTAGAAATGATGAAAATAACAGTTTAATGCTCTGGGTATAGATAAGTAAGACCAAAACAACCCACCTTTTATGTTTTATTAATGCTCTTTTCAAACAGCCGTTAGATTGCCATTGTCTCCTGGTCTCTGCAGTTCCTCTTTGATGCCTTCATATCTCTGATCAAGAAAGGAAAGAGTGCCAACATCATGTCAGTCATGCCCAAGAAACCTGACATCCCTCCCAGAGCAAAGGTAAATCAAGGCACCATCAAAGCAGAATGTAGAAGGAATTTTGGGGGATTTTCGGTCCATACCACATGGGGAAAGTCTGGAAATTTGATTGACGCTTTGAACAATAAAGACAGATTCATGTTCAAATATGGTGCTTCATTCACATTATTAATGTTGCCTGTGTGTCTTTCTGCTGGCAGGTGTCTAAGGTGTTGGTCCTGGGTTCTGGCGGTCTGTCCATCGGTCAGGCTGGAGAGTTTGACTACTCTGGATCTCAGGCTGTCAAAGCTATGAAGGTTAGAATCCAAGATGTAACAAATTTGATTAGAGCGCAGTGTCGGCGTAGATTTAATTTAATGAATCATTTGCGATCGTCTTCATTGCGAATAATGTGGGTAATAGACCATAAAGGAAGTTCTATACAGAGATATATACAGTTACAAGTTAATTTACCTAATCTAATGTTTGGGCTAATGAAATCTATTGTTTTGACGTGAATAAAGTAAAAACCTCAAAAATGGGAATTCTTTAGTAATTGATCTTTTATACATGGGAGTTGATTTAAAATAAAGAACAAATAATGAAGCTGTAATGTTGGTGCTTTAGGAGGAGAACCTGAAGACTGTGCTTATGAACCCCAACATAGCGTCTGTTCAGACTAACGAGGTTGGCACCAAACAGGCTGATTCAGTCTACTTCCTGCCTGTCACACCACAATTCGTAGCTGAAGTCATCAAGAATGAGCGTCCAGATGGAATTCTGCTGTCTATGGGTGGACAGACTGCACTCAACTGCGGTGAGATCAATAAGTGGTACAGAGCAAGACACTAGTTAGATAGATAGATAGACAGATAGATAGATAGATAATTAATCCTGAAGGAAATTCAAGACAGTAGTTGATAACAATAAAACACCAACAATAACAAAAATAATGATAAAAGAGGCATAGATGTTGTTGTTGTTGTTGTCCTTAAGTCTCAGCTACACTCTCCTGCTGTAGGTCCAACACTGACTTATTGGCAGAGCCTCACATTGTCTATGTTTAACCATGCATCTGTGTGGGTTTCTTGTGGGTTTGTGTAAATATGTCGTGTTTAGGTGTAGAACTGTTTCAGCGTGGTGTCCTGGAGCAGTACGGGGTGAAGGTCCTGGGAACCCCGGTGGAGTCCATCATGGCCACAGAGGACAGGCAGCTGTTTGCTGACAAACTGATGGAGATCAATGAGAAGATTGCTCCCAGTATCGCCGTTGAGTCGGTAATCATCAGAGATGCATAACAAAGAAAATGATGAGATCGTGGATTTTGTTCATTCCCTATAGAGTAAAGTGAATAGTCTAAGTGTAGTCTCTATGTGTGGCATTTTATAAATCATCTCATTTTCTTTTGTATTGGTTTATTTAAATGTGTTTCATTTGTTTCTGTATGGTTCCTGCGTCTTTCAGGTATCTGATGCCCTGAAAGCTGCAGAACAGATTGGTTACCCAGTGATGCTGCGATCAGCCTACGCCCTGGGAGGCCTGGGGTCTGGTCTCTGTGCCAACAAAGAAAAGCTGGAGGAAACGGCACACAAGGTCAGAATGCTGCAGCCTAGGGAAGATTGTGAATGTTGTTGCTTATTTCTCAGAATTGTTTTTTTTTTTTTTTACTTTTCAGCTTCTAATCTATGATCACTGGAAGCTAAATTACAGAGGGACCTAATTATTCCCCCGCTGTTGTTTTGCTGACTATTCCAAACTAATTCATGCATTTATGAGTGCACACATAGCTGAAAGATTAGGGTCTGCTCAACTCACATTTTACACGGTCGAATGCCTTGTGGGTGGTATAAATGGATAATCGATTATTCATTTCATGGATTTTTAAAGGTTGTGATTGAGTTTGTGCAAAAATTAAGATAATGAAACCAAAAACATTGTTTGTTGTAATGAAAACAAGAACACATTGAGGAGAAGATAGACCCATCATCTGTCATAGCACTCATCCTACCATACTTTAATTCATCTCTTTATGCTTCTGTTTGGCTCTCCCAATGGATGTATGCAGCACAATTGTATTGTTGTTTATTGTTGGCGTTATGTATTTTCATGACACATTTAATTTAAACACTTAAGCTTTAAGATGATAATTTTGTGTGCATATTGTAGGCTCTGGCCATGAGCAGTCAGATCCTGGTGGAGAAGTCCCTGCTGGGTTGGAAAGAGGTGGAGTACGAGGTGGTGAGAGACGTGGCTGATAACTGTGTCACAGTCTGCAACATGGAGAATTTTGACCCACTGGGCATCCACACTGGTACAAAATCATACAATATACTCCTACACAAAGCTATACTCTCTTCTGCTGTTTTCTTGTATTGTTAGGTCTTGTTATATTATATATATATTTGTTACCATCTTGTGTCATCTTCCTCACGTTTCCTCGCGCTCTCTCTTTTTCCCTGCTGTGAGAAATCAGCAGGTTTGTTCCCGCTACACAGGGAAGACACAGGGTTCCAGTCATATTGGAGATACACGAGTCTGTCTTGTTTTCAGATTCATTTCCACTTTAAACACATATTATGCAGGCACAAACACCAACCCCTGGAAAATGAATTATGGGCCGGGCTGACAGGAGGCTGATGGATATGCTGCAGTTTTCTATTAGTCCAGCAAGTGGGAGTATTGTATCAATAATGTAGGCCTTCACAACTATTGCACAGATGAACTTCTTGTGCGTATTTTTCGTGTTAATTTTGTGTTAATTTGCACATACTGACTTTCATAATAAACTCACAAAAATTTCACAAAAACCTAAGCTTACAGTCCTGCGTTCTCCTGTCACTCTTTCAGGTGACTCCATAGTTGTGGCGCCGAGCCAGACGTTGTCCAACGAGGAGTACCACATGCTTCGTGAGACAGCCATCAAAGTAGTTCGTCACATTGGAATTGTTGGTGAATGTAACATCCAGTATGCACTGCACCCCACCTCCCTGGAGTACTGCATCATTGAGGTGAACGCCCGCCTCTCCAGAAGCTCCGCCTTAGCATCCAAAGCCACTGGGTGAGCACATGAATTGAAAGTACACAAAAGCAATGGGTTACCCCAAAAAATTACACCGGTAAAGTAATTTGATCATATTTAATGGTGCATTAACTACGAACAATTGCTAGAAAAATATGCAAATCAACAACGCAGTATTTTGCAGATTAAAAACAAATCTTGCAAAAAACTGTTAATTCTCTACAATCTTTATCTTGCTTTAAATGAATCATTTAGATGCTCACCTTGACCTTCACTCAACTTGTACAAAAATTGTAGTGGAACAATGACAGATAACAACAGGCCAAAATATTTTAAGCATGTTAGGGAAACTGGCATTTTAACAACACTAGAGGCCAAATCCTCTCATTTTGATAGGTCACTAGGTTAATTGCAGTGATAGTGAAGAGGGCCTCGGTAACAAATGGTGATTCAAATATTTTTAAAGTCATCTTATTAAAAGTAAGGTAATTGGAGTCTTCTTTTGTAGCAGAACAGGCAATGATAATGCAATTTTTCAAAAACAGTTTCATACTAAAATGAGAGAAAAGAGTTAAGACAAAAACAGTGAATATAAAACTGTACTTTTGTAGAAAATAACAATATAAGAAGTCATTTATAATTTGATTTGAAGGTACTCTGTTGTGTTGCTTAATATTACATGCTCTCAGAATAAAGATAACTGCAGCTGAGGGAGGTTAAGTGAAACAACTTGGAATATTAAAAACCACAAATCAGGTATTATGTGACTATTTTCTTATTGGCAAAGTAGACCTCAGTGGTAATAAGGGCTGGGAACCTTCCACGACACTTTCAAGGTAAGTACTAAAGTAAAACAACAGTAAAGTGATTCAAACAATCAGCTTGGTTTTTATTAGTAGTGCTAAGCTACAAACATTTCCTGTATATCTGATCAGATCTGATACTCTACAACAGAATTATCATAGAATACAAAGTCAAAGTTCAGTAATGCATACTTCTGTTATGTTATTAGGTAAAGTAGTAAAGTAATTGCTATTATTTTGTGCTCATTGTTGTAGGGTTTGCCCATTTTCAAGTATCAGTATTTCAAGTATTATCTCAAGTACTTCAACACTAGCATGTGTTTATCTGTGGTTTAGAATTAGTTGTTCTTTGTCTTCGTGCTCTCACAGGTATCCTTTGGCATTTGTTGCTGCTAAGCTGGCCCTGGGCATCCCCCTGCCAGAGATCAAGAATGCCATATCAGAGAAGACCACTGCTTGCTTCGAACCCAGTCTTGATTACATTGTCACCAAGATCCCCCGCTGGGATCTGGACCGCTTTCAGGGCATGTCCCGTGAAATAGGCAGCGCCATGAAGAGTGTCGGAGAGGTGAGGGAGGAACCATTCGCTCATATGCTCAGTCACTCGCTCAGTTTTGTTTTATTTTCATTTTAGTTGTTGACTTTCTATTTTTCAGTTAGTACAAGTTTTATTTTAGGTTCTATTTTATTTAGTTTTTTTTAAAAAGAAAAAGGAAAGAATCCCAAAATACCAGAAAAAACACACACTATGACTAGCAAAGCTTTAATAAACATTGTAAACCCTAAAGCACATACACTCAGTAATTCTTCTGATACACATCTTTTCTTTTCATTGTTTTCCTTTCAACAGAAAGTTCTGCTTTACTTTTTTTATTTCACGGTGAGACAGTTCCAAAGTTTTTTCTTTAACTTGTATAACTCATTTCCGGCTCATGGTTTCAGGTGATGGCAGTGGGCCGGACCTTTGAGGAGAGTATTCAGAAGGCCCTGAGGATGTGTCACCCATCAGTCGATGGCTTTGTGCCCCAGCTGCCTCTCAAGAAAGCCTGGGCCATTACTCAAGACCTACAGCAGGATCTGGCTGTCCCCTCCAGTACCCGCATCTTCTCTCTTGCCAAGGTAATCTATCTTAATCTTTATAATTCATTACTTGAACTACAATAGTGCCAATCAAATCATATTTTACATCATTTAATAAACGATACTAGAAACAGATTACAGATTACGGCTGTTCATCTGTTTTTTTCTTCACAGATAGCTATTTAATTTGCAGGGAACTTATCAAATGAAGGTGAAGCCACCTTGATAAGCGTTTCTGGACACAGGGTAAAGCTCCATCATTCAATCACCGACTATTTTATGATCTACTTCAAGACAAAAAAAGCACCTTAACATGCTTTTATGACTTGCTGAGAGAAAAGCAGAATGAGGTCGTGTCAGTGTCAGACCTCCAACTGTGAGAGCTCGGCGTGCTGACAGAGGAGATGGATTTGTCCCCTTAAATGTAGAATGAGATCACTAACGGTGACAGCAGCATTTGGGATTAATGGTCCCGATCTTATCTTCTGGCAGTTATGCCTGTGGGTGGCTGGCGTCACCACTTCCTCCTGTTCCTTGCTGCCCAACACTCAAAACATGCGCCTAAAATATGCATTTTGGGTCCCCAGTCCAGACCCATCAAGGCAATAGGTCATTTAGGCAGGGGTGGGGTATAAAACCAGTCCAAAAAGATACACAAATTAAGATTAGTTTTAATATTAATGAGAAATAAAAATGTTTTTATGATCATAATCGGAAAGGTGTTTTATTCCTCTTTACAAAAATAACTGATATCAACAAACTGATAACGGCATCTGAAAATGTTGTAGGTTTAGAACTAGAATGTGCATTAAAATACCATAGAATCTTGATGGTGAGGCTACACATTTGTTAACAGTAGGCAGCCTTTTTTAGTTTTTGTGAAAAAAAATAACGAGGCAAAGATGTGATGATGACTCAGTCTGTTTCATGTCTGCTGCTTCCAAGGCCCTCCACAGTGGGATGAGCGTGGATCAGATTCACCAACTGACAGCCATAGACAAGTGGTTTCTCCATAAACTAGAAGGCATTACACATCTGGAACAACACCTGGCTCACTACAACAGGTAATGCACTAAACACGGCTGTGATGCTAAAACAGAGATGTTAAACTGTCAAGTGCACTTGTTTCTTTAATCCTGAAGTTTTACGATGCTGTCGTGTGTGTTTGCGCATATTTTTGCACTGTAGCTGTGTCTTTGCAAGTATGTATGAACTGTTGATGTGTGTGTATAATGTCTGTCACACTGTGATATTAAAAATGACTAAAATTTGTCTGTGTGACTCTCATGCCCCCCAGTGGTTGGAAATGTTTACAGTGAAATACTGTTGATCTACTTCCCTTTTCAAAAGTGGCTTATTCTATCTGAGTCACTCTTATGGGTTGACAAACACGTAATATGTGAAAATGCATGTATTAACTGTAAAATCTAAACTGAAACTCACCAAAAGTAAAGATGCTGTTATCTGCTTGAAAATGGAAAATTAGAATTTTCAGTAGAAAAATATTGGCAGCTATGTTTGGTCTTCAGAAATTGGATGAGGCCGAGTCTCTTCACGTCTCTTGGTTGACCTCCTCTCTTTGCCCTCGGGCTCTTCAATGGACAGCTCAAATCAAAGCCAGTGTGGATTTTCATGGTTCAGCCTTCGGTTGCCTGCTGCCTCACTTCTCTCAGCAGGACTCAGCTGTTTAATAATTAATGTGTGGCTGTCTGCCGGTGCCCAATGCAACAGGCTGACACAAGGAAGTCGGCTGTAGTTTCTTCAGCCTCTGGAGAGGGGATGCTGGGATACAGGAACAAGCTGCTGATAGAGCCCGGTACAGGTGGGCTTCAGGCTCCACTGCCAAGCGGACTCACTGCGTGTATATACTGTACATACTTTAGGTGTATTGGTTCTTATAATTAGGACAGAAAAATGTTTAGGACAGGATGGAAAAAAAAACATACTTAACTTTTATAAGAAATTTAAAAAAAAGATTCTTTGAGCCCCATTTGTACAAAAGTGAAATTTATAGGAAGAAATCAGCTACATTTCCATACTGTTTTCAGGTTTGCAATGAGATGAAGTTTACTCCATGCAAAGATTTTGCATAATGCATGGCTGAAAAGCTGAAATTTGCCCCTCAAGTTTCAACAGCTGTAGCCTCTCCCAGTGCCCATTGGGTACACCTTGGACATGTCTATCTCTTGGCACTTGCTATTAGATATGGATAAATGTTACCATCCACTAAAAGGCTCCTATCAGTGTGGAGAGTGTAGTTGTTATGGTACAATAATACAAATATTGAAGTAATTTATACCATTAGTCTATTTGTACTCCATTCCGTTTTCTGCACTCACATTTTGCTTTGTGAGGGTGGTTATAATGTGTATTTGATGTATTAGGCACATTCATTTGTATGTGATGAACTGTCTAATTGAATGTCTTTCCATCCTCTAATTCCACCTCAGAAATCATGCCACTTTCCCCTTTCATTGTTTCACTGGGGTTTGTTATTTCTCAGCTCAGCCATGTGCAGTGGGAGTTAAAACACACTTGACATTTCCAATATTGTTGCGGTACAAGGTCATAAATAATTCAGATATGGAGCAGGGAGAGGAAGCTGTGCTTAAGCAGAAAGAAGAATTCTTTGTCCCTATAGAATTTTAAGTCCTTTACATCTTATTGTTTTTAATTGCTGATTGTGTTTATCATATTCAGTTTTACCAAATCATTGTTTCTGTTGTTTCTTATATTCTTTTGAGGCGAAAAAGTAAAATATGCCAAAAGCAAAGCCCTTTCCCCCCGTAGCCCATATACAGTACAATTAAAATTTTAAATAGTGTGCTTGTCTTTGAGGCTTGTATAAGTGAATAAGACGCACTAAAAAAACAAGTCCATCCATCCACCCATTATCTATTCAGCTCATCCATGTTTAGGTAAGGGACGTTCGACAAACAAAAATTATTTAGCCATGTATACAAGCAACCTGCAGTTGTAATAATAGTACTGTCTTTAATTGGATGAAATCAGCAACTCCCCTGGATGCACATATTATAAACTTTAAAATGTGTTATTTTGTCCAAACTAATTGTATTGTAATATTTGAGTGGTGTACGATACCATCCATATACTGTATGACACGTACAATATATGGATTATAGAATTGATTTTTAACATCAGAACGCTGGTGCTTTAACTGTTAATTTCCCGGTTCACCCCCACGGCATGCAGCTAGCGCTCAAACATTGATCAGTAAACTTTTAAAAAGATCATTTGCTGAGCCGCTACCGTACTGCCTGTACATTAGAGCCTGCAAAGTCGACAATTATTTTCATTGTCGACTCGTCCTTTGAATCCAGGTTTTTAAAGTATTGTATCACGTTAGAGAAATTATAGAAGAACTCTGAGTCACGAAACACCAATTTATTAAGTGCAGCAGGTTAGTCATCTAACAGTCATTGGTGCCAACAGTGTCACTCAAGGTAAAATGCCCAAAGGCATGATGGGGAAACCCCGCCCACATCACCCCAAACACGTTACAGTAGTTAAGCAATGCGTGACGCGTCTCAAACAGAGGAGCTCTGTAGCCAAACTGTATGACATACGTGCAAACAAAGGTACACAAACAGCGTGAATGGTCCTGCGTTGATTCATACCCTAGTAGTGAGTTGGCTAAACTGGCGGTGTTTTATCTCAACGTCAGTGTAGCAAGACAGAATACTGAAGCGCCCTTGTTAGCTTAATCGATCGATGGATCGACATAGCGAACTTAGCTGAGCAGGTCGTTCGCTAGCTTTGGCTAGCTAGCATACAAACGCTAAACTCGATGTAGCTAAACGAGCAAGATAATCATCGATACAACCACAGTAGCGGTTGTTGTATAGTAGTACAAAGACCTTATTTTGACAATTTTATTATTTCATGTCCTTGCCTTTACTGTCAGCAAACACATGCCCAAGATTTCTACTATGACGAGGCAAAGGCTGAAAAGTGGTAGCAAGCGTGTTGATTAATTGTTGCATTAAGTGCTATTAATCAATTAATACTTTGAGTAATTGCTAAATTGGAAGATTAAAGTAATTGATATTTGCAGCTCTACGGGACATACAAATGGTGGCAGACCTGCAGAACAGGCCGTACAATTTTTTTAAACAAGTGGATCATCACCATGTCTTGTTTCCAACAGTGGCACAGTCCCAAGAGAGCTGCTGCTGAAAGCAAAGCAGGATGGCTTCTCCGACCGACAGATTGGTCACATTCTGGGCTCCAGTGAGATGGCAAGCAGAGAGCTAAGGCTGGCTCAAGGCATCAGACCCTGGGTTAAACAGGTGAGCGATTCAGTTGGATTTGACACAAGCACTCAAGAACTGCTCCTACATAATCCACGCAACCTCCAGTATAGGCATTATTTTCTGTGTGTGTGTATATACATATGGATGGATGGTAAATGGACTGCATTTCTATGGTGCTTTTTTCCAAACTGCTTTACAATGTTTGCTTCACATTCACCCATTCATTCACACGTTCACACACCAACAGATGAGGAAACCATGCAAGGACCACTTACTTGTTTGGAGCAATTTGGGGTTGGGGTATATATACTGTATATATCTACAGTATATACACCTATGCATATACACACAACAAACATATATTTATCCTTTTTACGACATGCACATGAGAAGAAGATGCAGATATGTTTGAGACAGATGAAATTTGTCTTCCAATCCTTACGTGCTAGACAACAGTGCATTGTGCCTGTTTACAACTGATTCAGACTTAGAAATGACCACATACACATAATCATTCTGTTTGCATGAAAATATTGTATTTTTTTTTACTGTTGGACTTTTTTAAACATTTTTTTACTGTTGGAATATTTTTACATTTATTGTCTTCTCAGATTGACACCTTGGCAGCAGAGTACCCGGCTATAACCAACTACTTGTACTGTACCTACCATGGACAGGTACCATATGTCCTTTCTGCTAATGGAGGAAATAATAATTCAATATTGCATCACTGTGCTTGGTAACCAAAATATAATGGGCCAGCTTACTTTCCCATTGATTAAATCTTAATGCAAAAAGAAAGTGTGATTTAAAAATACACACTCTGCCTCCAGGAGGTGAGAAATACATTAATTTTGTTATCAATATATTTCATCAGAGATTATTACAAGCATGTATTTTTATCAATAGTTTGTTAACTCCTGCAACTCATCAGGAACATGATCTGGACTTCGGAGATCAGGGAATTATGGTTCTCGGCTGTGGCCCTTATCACATTGGTGAGTCCAGTAATAAGCTTTCATACATATTTTGTTGCTGTTTCTGTAAATGCTGGATATATTGGAAATTTGTACATGCTGACAAAATGAAAACTGTCAATGTAATGCACATCTGCATGTTGTGATTTTCAAAACACTTTAATTGTTTCTGTACACATTTTCTTCATTATTTCTGTCCAGTGATGCGGTCATGTATTCGTTATATTGAATTCGTGTAGTCCTGTCGACTTCTAGAATCACATAAATCAATGCTTTAATCCACCAGGGAGCAGTGTTGAGTTTGACTGGTGTGCTGTGTCCAGCATCAGAGCCTTGAGACAGATGGGAAAGAAGACGGTGGTGGTCAACCACAACCCCGAGACTGTCAGCACAGACTTTGATGAGTGTGACCGCCTTTATTTTGAAGAGCTGACGCTGGAACGCATCCTTGACATCACACAACAGGAGGTCAGCACACATGCCATGTTTAAGAATGGGAAAACACGCTCACAGACATGAATAATGGCTCTTCCTCAGATCAAAACTTGTGCATGGGAATTTTGTGCCTGTGTGTGGTTTTGTGTGCTTGTGTGCTAATGTCCATTGACTTCTCCTTTTAAAGGAATTCTAATTTAGTTAGAATAGCGATGGGGTCACAGTGTTAACTGTTTATTTGTTCTCACAGATAACATTACCATCAATTCCTGTCTTACAGACACTGCTTATGCTGACCTATTCTGTGTGTGTGTGTGTGTGTGTGTGTGTGTGAGAGTGAGAGAGATAAATACAGCATTAGAACATGGAGATAAACCCTGGACAGAAGCAAGAGTGCAGGTCCATGAATAATGAAGAGATACAACCTGGCATTGCCATGGAAACAGTATCCCCCTGGATCAGATAGATGGAGGAAGGGGCTGTTAGGAAAAGGAGCATTCACACTTCCATACACACAGAGAGAAACACTGTCTCTCATCATAACTAAAGCCACAGCACGGCTGAAATCAAACTGTTTTTGTTTGTCTTATGTTTTCTGTGTGTGATCAGTGGACACTAAATTGGAATTTGGCCCCAGCTTTCATACTGTAGATTTTTTCTAATGGGCCTGTGGCGAGAGGTCCAAGACTTTACAGAGTATCTCACCTCCTGTCTGCTCTCTTTTCCACTCCCCTTGTTCATTTATTCTACCTGTTATTCTGCCTGCCTTTCATCACATCTTCAACTGCACATATTTGTGGTCCTCTCCTCTCATACATCTGTCTTCTTCCCCTCAGGGCTGTTCTGGAAGCATTGTGTCAGTGGGAGGCCAGATCCCCAACAACCTGGCTGTACCACTGCACCTGAGTGGAGTGAGAATTTTGGGTACGAGCCCCCTGCAGATTGACCGGGCGGAGGAGCGCTCTGTATTCTCTGGTATTTTAGATGACCTCGGTGTGGCTCAAGCCCCATGGAGGGCCCTCAGCTCATTGGTAAGAGGAAAACTCAAATAATGGGTTCGTTGGGTGTTTTAAATTTTACAGCACCTGTGTGCTCTGCATTCACGTCTCATGTCTTTCAGTTACTTTTGTGATTACATATACTATTTTGTCCTGCTGCTGCTGCTGCTGCGAAAGAGGAATTTTGTATATTAAAGTACAGCTATCATACACTAAACCTTCTAAATTGCCTCATAAAAAAACTTCATTAGGAGCTGCACAAAGCAATTGTTCCAAATAGTAAACTCAGTGTACGCTACCTGCCCAAAACCAAAGCAGTTAATGAGTTCATCAAAAGATGGTCAAGCATTAAGTAAGATCATGACCCAGTTTTTTTCTTTTAGCTTCATTTTAAAACAGAAAAATAATTATAGTGAATTGCTGATGTGCATTTATAAGCAAGCAACTTGATCCTGGTCAAGACAAGTTCATAAAATCACATAAAATGTCACAAAGGGCCTTGCAAAGGGCTTCACAGAACAACGATGGTTCCCAGCGCAACCTTAGGATCTCTGTGTACGACAGGGAAAAACTCCCCAAAGAAAAAGGAAAAGGAGAGGCTATCCACACTGACATTCCCTCTTCTCAAATGGACAGGTGTGCAATAGGAACTGTGTGTTGGATGAATTAATACAAAGAAATTGGATAATAATGTGGGATAACAACACTTGAAGCCTGGTTTAAGAAGGAATCTTAAGTTCTTATGGATGTGTTCAAAGTCCTGACATGACAACAACTTGAGTCCTTATCAGGAGGTGTTGGGGAGGTGGTGAGGAGATCATGTGGGCATGATAAACCATGGTCCTCATGTAAACTGCTTATTTTCCATTTCTTCTGGCTTGACCAATGCTTGTCTACCTAGACCAGGGGTTGACAACCTTTAATACTCAAAGAGCCATTTGGACCCGTTTTTCACAGAAAAGAAAACACTGGGAGCCACAAAACCCTTTTGAGATCTAAAATGAAGATAACACAGCATATATCATTTTTTACCGGTATGCTATGTATAAAAAACTATGGTGTGTTGCATTTATGAAATCAATTAACTAATAAAGAGAAAATGAAATTTTATTTATGCATGGAACATTAAATGTTCTGTTTCCTTCAAAAAAATTTCTTTTCTCGGATTTATCCATGGTTGACTTACTAGGGTTGAAAAGCTCAATAAATCTCGCACCGGCGGGAATCGCACATAAGACGCATATTTTGAGAGACAAAAGAATAAAAAAAGATTAAACACGTTCTATTTTAATGTCACAAGATCACCACAACCTTTAATCTAGAATTACATTTAAAAAATGTAACTGAGTGTAACTTTGGAAATAAATAGATTTATTTTCCAAAGTCACACGGAGCCACACGTTGCCGACCCCTGACCTAGACTATTCAAAGATGATCTACAGTTTTGTAGCTATTTACAAGGTTCTTAAGGTTGTCTTTTTAAAAAGTAAAAATAGTCCAGCTCTGGACAGGGATTAACCAGCTGAGAGTTTCCGTACATGTTCATTTCCTTTGTCCACCCAGAGGACAACATTATCAGAAGGGAGATGATCCTGGTGTCTCAAGACAGCTGCTTTGTGTTTGTTAATGGTCCTCCACCTGCCGAGTGAACGGGGAGTAATGATGGAGAGAAAGATGGTAGAGCTGCAAAGAGAAGAAGGAGTGATGATGATGATAATGATGATGAGGGAGGAGGAGAAAGGAAAGTTTGCTCCTCAGTATTAGATTCTTCTTCCTGCCTCTTTCTTCGCTTTTTATTCACCATGTGCATGAAAATGAAAAAAAAAAATATTCAAGAAGGAAAAATTCAAAGCAGCCATTGTGATTTTGAGTCCCCGTACTTTCACGTTTAGTTTTGTTCTTGGCACACATGGAAACCGCACCTGTGAGCTGTAAAACCTTTTGTTAGAGTACACACACACACACATGCACGCACGCACACACAGGGACAATTTTCTCACTGTTTGCGTACAGTTTTGTAACTTTATGGAAGTTCTCAGAATTATATTCCAAGATTAAAATATTCTTGAACTTTGATGAGTTTCTGAGATGTGGTCTAGTGGTTTTCAGGTCAACTTTTGTTAAAATATTGGGTGTTTTTTGTCATTACTTTTTTCATTAGAATTCAGTTTCTGTTTAAACTCTACAATATCAAAGACCCGAGCAGACAAAAGTGGCTGGAGTAAGCAAAATGAATGTCACGAACTCAATTCAGCTAGACTTAAGTTACTTCATATTTTGGACAATAACTTCTCGACTGAAATTTTTAAAATGCACTTTTCTTTTATGTACATTGCCTGAACACAAATTCATAATAAGCATTGTATTTATGACATACCTTACCAATGAACGTCACGGGGACACCAAGAATTTGGCAGAAATTGATTAAACAATTGGTCAGTGTCACAGTAACATAAAAAAAAACTATACGCACTATGTACTTTGTACTGATTGTAGCATCAATTCAAGCTACTACCACACACATTCTTCTCTCGACACAGGAAGATGCCTTTACCTTTGCCAAGCAAGTGGGTTATCCCTGTCTTCTCCGCCCTTCCTATGTTCTCAGGTGAGTTATGTTCCCCATGAATTTTGCGTGACTAATGTTAAATGCTCTTGCAATCCTTGTCACTGACTTTGCCCCCACCGTATGAGGGCAAAGACACCCATGTGCTTCCTCTATGATGCATGATGACTCTTTTCACTCATGGGAGTCAGGCTTCTCTAGGAGTCAGTAAAACTCAGAAGTTCACCCTATTTCCAGTGATCCTACCCTTGTTACTGATAAGGAAAAGTGGGTCACTCTAACCTGAGCCAAATATTGATTTAGAAGCAATAAATATTACTGTCACAGTACAATACACAGTATGTCCACCACCCAACAGTGGAAAAATACCTCTCAGATTGGTGAGACAATGTAAACATTATACTGTATATGAATGTATATCTTTATGACTATCCTAGTGGTTGGTACTCTGCAGAGGGTCAGTGGTCAATTTTGCGTTTTATATGTCAGCCTTCAGTAACATCCGGAACAACAAAGAATGGAACTACATATCTCTGCAGCCTTTCTTTCTCTGTCTTTCTTCTTTCTCTGTAGTGATACGGCCCTGCCCTCTCGCTTCTGTCAGGGCAATAACCGAGCTGGCAGTTAAAAACAACAGATTCAGGGCAGCTTTTGTGGTGGTGGTTGTTGTTTTTGAATGCTATAAGGACTCATCCTTAACTCGTTTCCAAGAGCCTGGAGTTCTTCACGACCCAAATAACACACACTCCTGCTCTCTCTCGCTCTCTCTCTTGTGCTTTGACTGATTATTTGAATTGTGTGTGTCTTTTTTGTTTGCTTTCTGTCTTACTCTCCTGTGGACCTTTGTTCTCTCTCTCTTATCCCTCCAGTGGCTCTGCGATGAATGTTGTGTACGAAGAAGAGGAGATGAAACGTTTCTTGGAGGAGGCCACACAGGTGTCTCAGGTGAGGTCAATGCGCTGTGTGTGTGGAATAAAATTTTGTAGTTATCAATTACGCACACAGAAACACACCTTTATTCAGCCTCTGCTTTTAATTAGGTAATGACACCAGCTGGTATGTTTGCTGGCTAGTATTGTTTGTCTTAACTAAATCTCCAGGTGGCTTTGGGGCACCTGGCCCCTCCATGGGCCCCTACATAGAGCAAGAAGAAAAATCACATACACACACACGTCCACGCCCATACACAGATCATACTTCGCAGCTCTCTAAGATTCATCAAGCAAAACCACAGTAACGAAATGTGATGAAATATTCTGTTTCACATAATCTGAAATTAACATGTGTTAGCTCTGTTAAAACGAGTCGGCGTAAGCCACACCCACATTCATTTTCTCAACAGGTTGCCTGTCTTAATGTGATTACATGATGCGTCACGTGTTAATATGTAATATGCCTTTCTGCCTTAATGGCAGCACAGATGAGAGTGTATTGACTTCACATAAGCGCTGTGAAAGACAACATTCACAGAAGACTAAGCTGCTCCATTTCACTTTTTAATTAATGTACTACCCTCCTGTCTCTGTCTCTCCTCCAGGAGCATCCAGTGGTCATCACCAAGTTTATCCAAGGTGCCAGGGAGGTAGAGATGGATGCTGTGGCCAAGGGAGGCAAGGTGAGGCAATACACCTGTATACTCTGACCATTTCCCCCTTTTTCATCAAAACCTGCATATCTCCTCTATATAGGTGAACAGACCTTCAGAGTATATACAGTATATGCACCACTTTAATGGAAGCACAGCTCAAGTCTATTCCCTTATTGTTTTTATTTTTCAAATATTGTGAGGATTTTGCGTACATGGTTCAGATTTTTAAAGCATTTCATAAAAATGATAGCATCACCTACTTTTGCACCAACAGGTTAATAGATCACATGTTCCTTGTTTAGATTTGAAACTATTAACAACCAATTAGTTCAACTCTTTCATTTACATTACGTTATATCTGTTGTTTATCTCTGTATTATTCAATCTGCCATAAGTTTTCACTATAAACAGAGAGATAGCGCTGATATTCAGCGGTTATAACTAAAGTGAACATAATACATGTAAAATGTAGCAAAGCCTGGAGACCACAAATGTTTTTTGTATGTTAAGCAAATATACTCACAATGATAATAATAATAACAACTCTCAATAATGTTATTGTGATTGCTGTTATCATTCTTAGTAACTTTTGTTTTTTTTGTATTTTTGAATGCAGAGTAAATATGAACTGTTATCGTATTGCTCAATTTTAGTGATTCTCTACCATAGAATAAGTTAAGTACATTGAAAGAATAGCACAACGATGCAACTTTCAAAACCCTCTACCTTCAAATGTTTTATTAGACAGGAAATGTTTTACCAGCAAACAGCAAAATATACAGGAATACATATATATTAAAAATTCGGAATTTAAAACTTGTAACTATGCCCCACATGATACTTTTATGATTTATATTAAACAGATTAAGGAAGGATGGGAACTCAGAAACATAATTTACAAATTTAATCTGAGCATAATTCAAACAAACACCACAGACTAATGCGATCTGTAATATCATACTACCGTCATGAAAATCCAGGATATTTGTTAGCATTGTAATTTGCTGTGGGCTATTTGTCTCGGCTGTGTGGTATTTCAAGGGTATCGTTGTACACGTGGGCAATCTGGCAGCATGGTAGATTTCCTCTCTGAATACTACTCCTACTTTATCTGCAGCATCACATTAAGAAACTGTCCATTCATTGAATGCCAAACAGACCTCATTATTCCTGATAGGTTCTGTGTGTGTGGGGGGGTGTGTGTTTGTGCGTGCGTGCGTGCGTGCGCACATGTGTATGAGAGGGAACAAGAGAGAGATAATACGTGTTAATTACCGCCTCTATCAGAAGAGTGCTAATGAATGCTGTGGTTAGCTCCAGTTTAAATGAGCTAATGACATGGCAGCTCATTCACACAGAGAGAGACACAGGATTTTGGTAATACTTATTGGTTTTTCCATGAAAGTTATTTAGTTGATTGCATCTACCCATATACATTGGTACATATATGCAGGACTTACAGCCAGTGTATAAATGCTCAGAGTTCTTATGGTCATATAGGTATCCCAGACATGTCAATGGTTTTTTAAATGACGCAATATCAAATGAGCCAGGTCACAAACTTGCTTGAGTCATCATCACAATGAAGACATGGTTTTGATAAGAAATAGTTACCTGCTGAAAGCATAAATTATCACTAATTATGTTGACACAGAATGTGGTGTGTGTTGCTGTGTGCCCTCAATTTATATATTAGTAGTATTTTGATTTAAATGTTGATAAAAGTGACATATGCATGATGTTTGTCTGTTCAGGTCCTTGTCCATGCCATAACAGAGCACGTGGAGGACGCAGGGGTTCACTCAGGTGATGCCACCCTAATGCTGCCAACACAGACCATTAGCCAGGGAGCAGTAGAAAAGGTCTGATTATATAACACACAACCAGCAAAGTTCTACAGCATGTGGACTCTAATGAAGGATTTAAATATTGTACAGGGTTCGTTAATTGTTGGTTGTACTGCATCTAAATGTATTATTTAAAAAAAGGCCTAATTTTCTGTGTACTTTGCTTTCATTTCCTCACAGGTTAAGATTGCCACCCAGAAAATTGCACAAGCATTTGACATTTCAGGGCCCTTTAACACTCAGTTTCTGGTTAAAGGCAACGATGTCATGGTAAGTAATTTTTCCTGGAGCATGACTCAGTGATGGATCGACATTTTCAGAGGCAACTGCAGCAAATGCTGTTTACACTTGAATTCTAATGGCTTAAGAGTGAATCACAAAAGCTGCATAGATTGATTATTTTTTGTGATCAATAATGCTTTCACACTTGATTTTCCTTTTCAATCAGAATACATGTATGTTTGAGACTCAGTGACCAGTTTATTAGGTAGTACACTTGTGTAGTGCAGAGTAGGGCCCTCATTTGCCTTCAGAACAGTCTGAATTCTTAAAAAAAGGAACTCTTTTATGATAAGTTTTTGACGTGTTGGATTGACACAGTCTCTGCCCTTACACAGCATTGTCACAAAAAATGAGATTTATCAGCTCAGGCATTATTTTCACATTTTCAATATCACCATTACAATTGATGCTTTTAACAAATAGGAGCCTGGGGGATTTCCCTTAAAAGTGTACGTTTTTCGCTATTGCAGTAAAAATAACAACTGACCTACGGCATACCTGAACAGTTTACCATGTCTGCATCATTAACGTATGTATTGTAGCCATTGATTAGGTATATTGGGTATGGCATACAAAGTATACATGTAATTCTGTGCTATGTTTTGTTTGTCCGGTAAAAAAAAAAAAAGTTAATTCCTAGATAATTGTTCATCTGACTCATATTATTCATTTTACATTATGTACTTGAACATTTTTTAAAAATCTTAGTTTAACAGTGGCATTTGTGTTGTGTGAACTTGTAGGTGATAGAGTGTAATCTGAGGGCTTCACGTTCCTTCCCATTTGTATCCAAAACCATCGGCGTGGACTTCATCAATGTGGCCACCAAAGTAATGGTGGGAGAGCCTTTGGACGAGGCTAGCCTTCCCTCTCTGGACAAACCCACCATTCCTGTAGACTATGTCGGCATCAAGGTGAGACACTCCGTGATTGACTGACCTCCTTTGTAGATCTTTCCTGTTCCTGTTAATGTTTGCTTGGATTAGAGAGATTGGGCGAGAGATGCAGTAATTGTTTTAAGTTCTAGTTTTAGTTTTACTCATTCAGACTTAAACTTTAGACTGACCGTGATCCAGTGGCAGTGTCAGCTAGGTATCAAGTTCAGAATAGCATGAGCAGACCAACTGTGCTGTTGCACGTCCCATATTAACCAGCGTGAAAATCCTGGAAAACACACACAATTTGTAAATGTGTTTTCTGGGCTTTATTATTGTACCTTGGAAAAGTAATTGTCAAAGCAAAGTAAAAATCCCATATTTACATACAGTGTGCATCGACTCTTGCCAAGGTAGAAAAAGTAGAAAAGTGTTTTTAAAACTTTCAGTTCAGTTTTTTTCAACATGGACATATTCTCTGTGGGTGATCGTAACATTTTTGTCTTGAGCAAAATATCATACCTTTCACGAGTCCATAAAGAACAAGCTTGATAATGAAAACTTATTTTCAAAGCTTTTACACTTACAACTTGTACTTCTTAAACAGAAGTGAAAACTAACACGCCTCAAATGCATAACCATAGTGATTGCAAAGCTAATAGCAGCTTTTAGAACGAGATGACTTAACAGTGGCTTTTCACAGTTTGAAGAACAGAGTCTCTATTGAGCTCCTTACAGGCGTACGGTTGGAAAATTGTTCTCTATGTATAGAGCCCGGTATGTATGATATGTTAATAGATAGCGCAGGAATTAATGTGAAACTTCCATTGAATCTATCGGTTTATCTTAGAAAGATTGTCGAGTAGTAGTTTCCCGCTTATCCCGGCTGGCAGGCTTACTTAGATTGCATATGTGATTTTCCATATCACCAGCTGTTCTAAAGCTATTTTCTTTCCAAAGTAATTTCTCTCTCTAATTACAACCGAGCTGCCACAACAATGGCTGTAGTTTGGAGCCAGTCACCCAGGTATAATCCCCCACTCTTCTCCACCACCCAAAGTTTTCAATTTGTAGTCTGCACAGTGGAGAGGAATATTAATCAGAGCTGTGAATACTCTAGGCAGCCTGAAAAGACTTCCTGAGTTTACTCTGAGTTAATGATACCGACTTCATTCCCAGCAGACTGATATCGGCCATGCAGGAATGCTCACTACAACACATGATGATTGTCTACCTAAGGATTGCTAATTTCTTTCCTCCCGTTTAACGTATTGCTTCTTCAATGACAAGCAGCCAGTCTGAACTCACTGGGCTACATAGAGCCATTATCCAGCCTTAGCACCCTGAAGTGCATGCCAACCAAGTGTTTTGTATCCTTACAATCTCACTGGCATTGCTATCCAGAGGGATCATCTTCATTTATCTGTCTCATTTCCCCCCTCAGTCTGTTTCTTTTCTCTCTCTGACAATCCCTTGTTTTAGGCCATGTTGTTTTCTTTTCACTAACAAGTCCCCGTTGTGTAATTTCTGTCTCAACATACCAACTCATTGCAACAATAGCGCAGCTCTATTTATGATCCTGAGAGGAGGAAGAGCGTGAAAACAGCATCTGAGGAGGAGGAAGATGACTGGGACGTGGTTTGCATCAGTCCACAGGGCCCACTCACTGACTTGAGAAACATTACTTACAAATGCTGGATGTTTTGTTCCCTCTTAACGTGGAACATACGGGACGTTATGCTTTTAGTGTGACATCAAAGCGTAGTCATGTTGCTGTGAGACTGGACAACTAAAATACACAAGGCAAACCTTATAATTTAACGTGAGAAGATCATATTAACGCCACACATGTACTACATAATGACTTTGTGGACCATATTTGCCGTTGAGGGTGATGGAAAAATATTTTCCACATACAAGGAACAATGTCACACATTGGCAATTTTATATGGTGGTTGTTGAAACTAAGATCAATTAGTAACAGTTTTCTGAGGACTGGCATAAAACAAGTTTTTAACCCCTTAAAGTGTGGTTCAATAAGTCAAATAATTCAAAAAATAGAGTTTAAGTAAATTTATATATCATGTCAGGGAAGTCATTTTAATTGCGTTTTGTGTTTTGTAAGACACAATATACATGTGCATGTACAAAGATGTGCTCACAGGTAGCATTTCCACCTCCAACTAGGACCACAGTGGAAAAATGTATTAAGTTTATTTATTTTCCTCTCGACTGGAGCTCAGCTGGTTCCCCAAGATAACATTGTCGACGTGGAGCTTCACAATTCCACTGTGTCTCAGGAGTGGGCAATGGGACAGGGAGACAAGGACACTGTGTGTGTGTGTGTGTGTGTGTGTGTGTATGCGCATGCGTATGTGTGCGTGTTGTCATTTACAAAGCACTGGTTGCCATGACAGTCTCAGACATTCTGTTCCTAAGTCTCAGAAGACACAAACATTACAGTAGAGCCTGCTGAGTTCTCAGAATGCTGTCCATGTGTTATATAGCTGCGTATTCCCATGGCTTTTATTTCTCCAATGGTGTTATGGTCTTGTTATGCTTCCTCTCTTCCTCCTTCATGGTGTTAATGTTTGGGAAGATGCTACCGTGGTGCTGCAGTTGATGTTTGCGAGGTCCTCAAATCTATTGTTTCAGGAGTCTAGTTGTGGCTCATTCTGGTTCCAAATGTCCCTCTTCATCACTTATTGGAGTAATATGTAAACATGCCGCTGAAATATTCAGCGTCACGTATGTATTGTTGTATGAAGGCATGTCCGTTAAGAGCCGATGAAAATCAACCTGTTTAAGACCTTTCATTTATATAATGCCGCTGTGAATTGAAACTATCTGGAAAAATAATCTCAGAAACACGTTTAGTATTTTGGAATGCCAGGAATGATGCCAGAAGGTAAAAAGGGTTGTGTAGAAGAAGCTGCTGCTAATCAAATCAAAACTTAAAATGTATTCTTCAGAGTTAATAACTAACATGAAGAAATTAACACTCGCAACGACAGATTAGATCTGTTGCTGTGCAGAATTGTAGAATTAAGCCCAATACATCATTTCTCATCTCTTCCAGAAAGCACATTTCTCCCCCTTTTTTTGGCGCTCTGTTTCTGTTTTTTGCCATTTTATCTTAAGTTCTTAGTCTTTGTCTGACTCTTTGAACAAAGATAAACTCTGCTGGTCCCGTTTGCATTCGTTTCTCCACATTAATATGCTAACCTTACATTACACCTGATTAGATAGCCTGCGTCAAGGATGAACCCCCTCTCTCTTGGCCGAGAGAGAGAGAGATGGACAAAAAGAGACAGACAGACTTACCACTCCAGTCTGTCTCTTTTCCCATTTTATTTTTCTCTTTCACTTCTTTGTTCACTTTTCTCCACTTATGTCCTCCATCTCGTCTTTAATTTACTTTGCTCATATTCATATTTATGTTTTTGCTTCTCCTCTTGCTCTCTTTCGACATCCTGACGTTCTTTTTCCATGCCACACATCTTTCTCAGCAGTTAGACAGCATGTCCAACATTCTGTTAAAGGAATTGATGACCTGCAGAATAACTCTCTCTCTGTCCCCCCCTCTGTCTAACTGAATTCATGAATAATATTTTAAATTCTAAGAACAATTCTAACTTTCCATGAGACTTTATCCATGGTTAAAGATAACTTTCCATTTATTTTTCATTTTCTATAAGCATACATTAGCGCTGCAGGCTCTGTACTACTTTATAAGGAAATGCCTACTTTATTTCACCTCTGGGTGGCAGTGTTGTCATTAAATCACTGACATGATTCATTTGGACTGCAAAGTGGACGATGCAGTGGTCCATGGGAAATTATTTAGGTATTCCGGCTACTTCGTAGGGTTCATTATTTTACCATATCAACAAGTTTTTGTGCTCAATTGAGAGGAAAATAAAAATGGCTCTGATGGACAGAGACTCTTTTTGGTATATGACCCAGCTGACCAAATTACATTATGTTAAAGTGCTGAAGATGTGTATGTGTGTTAGAAACAAACACTCTTGTCTTTGCTTTATCAATAGGCCCCCATGTTCTCTTGGCCACGGCTGAGGGATGCAGATCCTGTGCTTCGCTGTGAGATGGCGTCCACCGGAGAAGTGAGCAGCACCTTGAAAATGCACAAACCCCATTTTGATTCATTCTCTGTTGCTTTTATCCTCCTTATCAATTCAGAGAACCAAAATGAGTTTTCTTTTTCTTTCAGGTAGCATGTTTTGGACCAAACATTTATTCAGCCTTCCTGAAGGCCATGCTCTCCACAGGCTTTAAGCTGCCACAGAAAGGCATCCTGATTGGGATTCAGGTAAGACCACAGCCATCTGGCACTGCACTTTGTGTTTTATTAACAGAGATTTACTCTAACTGTATGCCTGAAAAATCTATTTGCTATGTCTATTTACAGCCAGCTTTAAAGAAAGGCTGCACTAGTTTAATGTACACATCTACTCAGTGCATCACTAGTCCAGAAAGTGGTCTTTGGCAGAAGCAGAGCGTTTCTTTTAATGTGACTGTTGATTTGCACGTGAAATTCAGGTGTCAGATTTTGAAGACCATCCCCTACCACTAGATCATTTCCCACTGTTTTTACATTCGTATAATATTCTGTATAAGAACAGACCATTCGTCTTACCGTTTTTAGCTTTTCTGAAAATGTGGATAAAACAAAACAATCCAATCAAACATAATGTTCATGAGATCGAATATGTTCTAACAAAACTCAGCTAACATTTGGAGTAATCACCTTAACATTTGAGAACTAGACAAACTTTTATCTGGAATCATTTACTTCACCTTCTCTCATCAGACATTCACTAAGAAGGGGACAGAGTTTTGATCACATTAAATCACCTTTGCAAATTAAATCTTGTTGCAGCTGCTACATCTTTGGACAGCCAAAATGTAGATAAAGCACTCACACCACCAGCTGTGTAATTATGCTCCTGGGGAACATGTTCATTTCAAGGTTCCTGTTCCTGAGGTTACGCATGTGCAACAGCAGATTATACTGACACATCCACAACTTACAGTAACGTTGATGAGATGTTCTATATCTACAGGTCGGCGATCAGCTGCTGTGACCATTGGTAAAGTTCTAACTGGTGCACGGAGCTCATGTAAACATAGCGAATGATAGGGAGATAAACAAGACTTCAGTGGTTTACTGACAATATCAGAAGCTTATAGCCAATATCTTTTTCTAAAACGACCCACCACTTCTCATTATTTTTTAATTATCCCCTCCTTTTTGGTACCAGCTGTACATATTCAACTGCTGTAAATCAGATGAGTTCAGTGAGTAACAATATATGAACAATATCAAGTAATTTCAGCTAGTGTGTTGTTTGCTGAGCTGAAGGGCACACAATCCGGGTGTAATCAGCTGCAAATAGCAGCAAAAACACACAAAGGAGTGCTGAACACTTTCATTATGCGTGGCGGAATCCATTAAGTAGCTCATATGAGCCAATGTCTAACATCATAAATGTATTTAAGTCTGTTGATGTTTGGAGTGAAAGGCTCAGCAACAAACTGATTCTGTTTGGGATTTTTCCATACTTTTACTTCCATACTTTTTTTCATCTTGACTGACAAAATATTTGACTTAGACATTAAACTATTTTCATGTCTGTTTTCCTTGCAGCATTCATTCCGACCTAACTTCCTGGCCACAGCTCACCAGCTCAAAGAGGAGGGATTCAAGGTGAGGACCTGAAAGGTTGTCTGGAACACAACACTTCTGGTTTCTTTTAGATCAGTAAAATAACACACTTACTGTATAATTTAAACATTCCTTGAACAAGCTGGCATGTGGCACACTGGTTTCTAGGCATTATGCAGACTGACAGTGGCACTCAACCATCTTTGTTCATTTCAGTGCAACTGTTTTGGCACAGCAGAGTTGCTGACACAATCCAAAAATTAGTCCTTACTCTAGTTTTAGCACAGAGAATTGCATCATAATCTGACAACAAAAGGAAATGACTAACATGAAACTACACCTGATATATAAAATTTTTACTTTTCAGTGAAGCAACACAATTTTGTTGCCAACAAAAAGCAGAAATACTGTCCACTGAGCCAACTAAAAACAGAGAAGAACAGGGGACTTGAAAAGTCTGCATAGGCCACCTTTTATTGATTCTCCTTGGGCATGTAGGAGAAAACCCTTGCCAACTTTCAAAAGTTGTAAAGTTCTTTCTCAAAAGAATATAAACCACTGTGCAGTGTCTAGGTATTTGATAAGTGAACTTTCTGATTTGTACTTTATCAGATTTACATAGGGGTGCCCCATAGCAACACACCAGCACAGCCCACTTCATTTTCAATTGCTCTGCTGTTGTTTGTGTGAACGTGGTAATAATTCCTGTTTTCCTTGTTTCTTTCCTCCAGCTATATGCTACCGAAGCCACATCTGCCTGGTTGTGTGTCAATGATGTGCCTGCCACTCCAGTTGCTTGGCCGTCTGAGAAGGGAGAGACAAATTTCCCCAGGATTAACAGGTGGGTTTCATTTTGAAAAATTGAAACATATGGAAAATTATGAAGCCAGGGTTTCTGGTTCCCACAAAGTTATTTTTGGAAATTGATGAAATATTCCAAAAGTATTTGAGGTCATGTTAGAACCCAAGATTGTAAAACAATGACGATATTTGTATTCCCTGGAAATCTGGCCTTGTATCACCTTAGACAACCAACCAGTGATGAAGGCCACAAGATGTCATTATCATCTCATATGTGATGATACTTACAACTTTGTTTTACAAGTTATGATTCCTCAGACAAGTGTAGTTTACAAAGACATAATGGCTGTAAAACATATTTCACAAAGTAAATTGAATTGAAAGATTTTGGCATTCTAGTTTCTATTTAATTTGCAGTGTTACTCACATCCTAGATTAATCTTCATGTCTCAACATTTAATGGCCCTTGGCTACATTTTCTTGCTTAAGACATACATAGAATCTGATTCACTATATTCAAAATGGAGATATCTGATCAGCACAGGACTCTGCCTTAAGGTCTGAGGACACAGATCCTTCATTAAATACATATATGCTGAGAAGATCAAAGACGACGGCAAACTGTGAAGTCCAGTCAGTGCATCAGTCAGTCTGCGGTTAGAGAGTTAAGTGCTACGTCAAAGTAATTCCAAGTCAAATATAAGGAAATAAAAAAAAAATAATGAAACATTTGGCCATAAAATGGTGTTAATGTTTTGTTTCATTTGCAAGCGAATGAAGGCTTTGACATACATATTCTTATTAATGGTGAAAGGTAAGATGTCTTGATTGGAACTAAAGGTGTCACTTAAGCTTTACTTAGGAAGTTTTGCAGTTATATATATATATATACACACAAAAAAAAGCCTTCCAAAGTTTTCACAACATGGAGAGATTGAACAGGCTGAGTGAGAGTGAGGTGATGATTCTACAAAAAAGTCATGATCATGCTGCAATGAAACCATCTGGACCATATGGTTGAAAATGAGCTGGTGAAGAATAGGATGTAAATGGATTTTAATAGGCCTAAACCAAAACAGCACACACTCTCTCTCACACACACAAACAGGCTGGCATCCTCTAACATGCTATCTTTAGAGTTTCTAACATGACCTTTTTTGTCACTCCTCCCGATACAAATTATCATTCAACAATTGCGTTCTTTGGCAACTCAGAAGCCCTGTGTTTGAGTGTATGTGTGTCTTAAAAATTTTCCAGATAGAACTATTGTTACATTCTTTTTTATTGACTGATGTGGGCACAAGTGATCTTCAGAGGTCTTTCTGCTTTCTCATGTTGAAAATGAAAATGTACTTATCAAGGTATCACAAGGTTCTCACATCATTTCTTCTTCCTTGCACAACAGGAGACATGTTACTTGTTGAAAAAACACCCATTCAAAATGAAAAATTTGTTTTAACCACTCTTTTTATATTAAAGTAAGTTATATTAAACATATTTTAATATATATCAGATGCAGTGCTGTACATAGTGAACAACTAGAACAACATTTCAAACACACTATGACTTAAATTGCACGTTATTTTGCCTGTTAATGATTTGTCTAATGTAGGATAGGGATGAATTGTGCTACAAAAAAACCTCCATGTTTTAACAGTTAACATGAAATCAAACACGTCTTGAAACGGCTGTTCTTTGGCATTTCTTGTTTGCTCTGCTTTAATTCCAGGTCCATGTTGTGGACTGTTAGAGATGCATGATTATACACTGCACTAACATTGATTATCCTATGTTAATATTTTTTAATTGTCCAATGATTAAATTCTTTCCCAATACCTGTGTGTGTTTCATATAGGCTGATCAACGAGGGTCACATTGACCTGGTGGTCAACCTGCCCAATAACAACACTCGCCACTTAAAGGATAACTTCCTCATCCGAAGAATGGCAGTGGACTATGGAGTTCCCCTCATCACTAACTACCAGGTGAGAGGTCATTCACTGAAAGAGACTGTAGATGGAGGTCACTGACACAAAAGAACATTATTTGGTCAAGATATCTTATGGCATGAAATCGCAATCTAGCAATCACATGAATGAATGTAAATTCAAGCAAAGACTGTGAAATTCGCGGGTGTCCGCAATTTCGCAAACATGTCCACAGCTAGATCAGTAATAATGAGCGGTGTGTAACGTTGTAAGGGGCTGTGGACAGTGCTCGCGTCAAAAAGTGACATTACTTAGCGGTCTCCTCGATAACAGTCAATGGTGATGAATGATCCATTTTCCAACAATTTTTTTCTCTGATGAAGCAATATCCTCACTGCGGACAACATGGTTTAAACCAAAAGTCTGTTTGTAAACTTTGCAAATTAATTAGACTTATTTTGATACGGTTAGCAAGGCTCATTTAGCAACCTCTCTTCTTGTTAAACATGAAGTGGGTTGTGGGAAATGTGTCCCCATTATGACAACCAGGCCACCAATTTGGTAGCCTAAATCCTCACTAGAGTCCCACAAACACCAATCGTCACACCTCCTTGCGTCATGTTTCTAAAAATACAGCGTACCACATTAGAAATGAAAATACAAATAATATCTCTAAAGATAGCTTACAACATTATGTACAGGTGTCCCTTGACATTTGCTTGGGAGACCTCATGTGGTTACTGCTGTCTGTCGCTTTACGGTATAATCGAGTCGACCGCAAGGTGAATCAAGACGAAGGAAAAGGAAATCAGCGATGCTGTTTCTGTAGCTACACCACCTGGTGTGAAGCACCTGCATATTGTGAGATCCTAATATCTCCTGTGTAGAAACTGCTCCTTTTATGTGGGTGTAGGATTGCTATGAAAGGGAATTCCTGTAGATTTGCACATGAGAGAAAAGACAAAGTCCTCATATGTTATCAGAAAGGAAATAAGATGGTGGGAGATTCATCGACAAGTACAAGAGGGAGGTATTTGCAGATTTAGTGCATTGCAGGACTAAATAGTATGAAGGCATTTAACAAGCCAGTTTGTAATGTCGGTATTATATTTTCAATCCTTCTGAGCTTCGATGAACATTTAAGAACTAGATATAATTTTAGCTTTAATCGTTTGTCTTTATACCTCAGGTGATGAAGCTGTTTGCAGAGGCTATCCGCTATGCAGGTGAACTCGACACGACCAGCCTCTTCCATTACCGGCAGAAAGTAAGGAACCACAGAGAAGCTGACCAGCAGTCATAGAGCTCCTGGCACTCTGACTTCTCATTTCATCACCTGGTGCCTCTTCTACCTGAGCTGTTTAAATCCAGTGGTCAATTTTTTTTCACATTTAATCTTGTTTACTCCGTAGTATGCATATTCAAAGTGTGCATACAATACATGCTTGTACATGTCCAACTGGGGTTTTCAGCCTATAAGAAGCTAACATTACTTAAAATAATTATTAATGACATTTCTGGGCTTGCACACAATCTCTCTTGTCATTCCAGTGACAAACAGGGACAGTTTTATGTCATTTTCTATCTCCAGCCTACCCCGTACTTACCAGTTATGCCAGTCTGGACAACCCACTCTCACAAATGTATGGAGCTGCAAAATTTTATTAAGATGAGTTTAATATTCTCAAACAATAACTTTGTAAAATGGATATATAAACTTAAATTTAACTGCTTCTGGTTTTAAAATGACATTACAACTAGGGGTGTAATGATACATTTTAACAGCGATATGATAGGCATCGTGATACATGGTTGGCGATACAATACAGGGACTATATTGGTGCATGGAGAACAGTACGATTCAGTGAAATCAATCCAGTAACTATTCAGCCAGTCTGTGTGAAATAAATACCTGGATAGTGCAGGATTCCTCAAAATTTGAATGGCACCCCCTGTGCTGCTACGATATGATATTTCCCATTAATCCAGTAAGGAACGGGCACTTGTCCTAGGAGAAGAAAAAGAATGATTTTGATCAGAATATAAAACAGATTTTCTTCTCTCAGAAATATTATATAAACATTTTATGTACTGTTAAAAATGCGAAAGATACATCCACAAAACAAAAGTTTGTGGTGCTAAGTACACAACGCGATTTCTTAGTATCGATGCAATTGCATTCTTTGCCTTGCAAACTTTTAAAGATTGATTAAAAGTCACACAGAACGAAGAGTTTCTGTTTACATATCGGTGTAGTTGGATCGTATAATTTTAATTACTTTAAATTGATACAAAAGATTAAACGTTGATGTATTACCATGCAGAGCTCTGTTAAAAAAACATTTACGTATATATAACTACATAGATATTATATATACGATACTATAGTAGATTCGGCTGTAGACTACTATACTACTGTTCATTTAATTTTCTTTTTAAAGTGCTCCAGACCAGAAATGTAGCTGCATTTGAAGGTGATTGTCAACTGATGTTTATATTTTTGGAAATGTGTCTGTGTATATATGCTTTAAGTGTCCATGTTAAACCTACTCTGCTTTGTAAAACATGAACGATTCTCTCCTATTGCATCTCATGTCACAAAGTTTGGTATAAAATCGGATCTTGTTTTAATTGTGACTTTCCTGGATTTCTCCTTAAGCTTATTTTTTACCTACAGAGGCCCTAATTCACTTTTGTGCTTTATTCTAGATGTGATGGGTACGATTTTATACAAGTTTCCCCAGAATGTAACTGTTAAACTTCATTTAAATCGAACAAATCAAAGATGAGAAGCCCTAAAAGCTTCTTTTTTAGTATAATATGTAGCATTTTCCAGTAGACTTTGAATAGAATTCATTTACATTTTTTTGGTTTGATTACTCTATTGGACTTCATTTAAGTAAATCTGACAACATTCGTTTTTTTAATTTAGATTATTTTAACCAGATTGGTGTCAGGCAGCTGTATTCTCAGTCATGCTCAGACCGTTGAGGTGAGCCTCAGCTGTAGTTTCCGAGCAGCCAAAGCTCATACATAGGACATGAGCACTTGTATTAGAATAATCAGTCACATTGGGAACAAAACAAACTTACAAATCATCCAAGCTAACAATAAAAAAGTCAAGACTGCTCAAATCAAACAGAATAATTTGATCTGTCAGACTTTGTTCTTTTTTAAAATGAGAATGAGGCCATGTCATTTTTGTAGCTGTGTCCAGGATTTCTAAATAATGCACACTTACTGCCCTCCCTCTGCATGAAGAGAAGCCCGCTGTTTCCATTGAGGAAAAAATAGACCTGGCTAATTGACATGCGTTTTCATGCTGGGTTAAATGAAATATTTATATGGGGCAAGCTGACTGAGAACACAGCGTATCCCTTTGGGATGAGTCACAGAGGCCAAATTCAGAAACATACATACACCAATAAGTGAACATCTTCTCATAATTAAGGCTATTTTATACGAAAACGTTGAAGGCGTGAAAAATATTAATAAATTAGATTGATTTGTTGTCACAAAACAGGTTCTAATTCTCTAGTAGTGATAAAATGAGGATCGCTTTAGCCGCCTTGGCCTTCTAGAATACCCTGTCTCAGCACACACACACAAATACAGTTTCAAGCCTAATGAACACATCAGGAATAGCTTAATGCTTCACAGAGAGGGAGTTCTAAGCAGGGCAGACTGCTTTACTGTGTGGTAAATACCATTCTGTGGCAGCAAGACACCAACTCGTTAGCTGTAATGGCATCTCATTCCAATTGTGATTGTGCAGCTTAATTGTTTCCCGAGCCATCAAGCAGTTTGAGTTGGTCTCAGCAAAGAAACGGTTGTCATAATGTATTTCCATGCTGCTACCACACAGACGCCCATTGTTAGAGGGCTTCTATTTACCCCATGGGTTTCGCTATCACTTACGGTGAATTGGCCTGTTTCAGTAATAAAAGGCCCCTTGTAGTCGCCTCAAGGCTTCAAACTGAAAAAATACTATAATGCTATTGTTGCTGGAGGACAGGAGAATTCAGTTATTGTGTGAACCTGCCACTGTCTTTTGCTGAAAAGTACAGAATCTAGCTACGGCAACACAATTGTACTTTAAAGCCTCACCTCTTAATTTATTTTGCATAAATGAGTCTCATTGGAGCTCTGATTAGCCTGAGTTTCGCTGATTTAAGGGTTGGACACTAACAAAATGAACAACGCACCACGCTGATGGTTTTTCCTGTGAATCACGCTGTAAACCGAAGGTTGCATGATGATCCCACTGACCTACAGGTTGACTTGCTTGCTCTGTGTTAAGGTGCAATGATGTCTACTTGTTAGAGAAACAAAAGCAATGGTAAATTACCTTTTATTCCATCTTTGTCCTTCGGGTTACGAGGCAGGACTTAAAAATCAAAGGTCCTAAAGTGCATGTTTTGCTCTCAGCATAGGAAGTCTTACAATGAGCTCAATCACGCCTCTTATTTATCTTGGGGGGAGGGGGCAATTAAATGTTGTGCAGGATTGGCCTTAGTATTCCAGCAGTGTTGGGGAATTTAATAGTTTACTCTTATTTCTACTACGACACAAACAGAGTGGAGAGGATGGTCGTATCCGTTGTGGTCAATAGTGCCGACACCTGAGATCCATTTGACCCAAAAACACGAACGACCAACCTCACCCCCGTCTCTGCGTTTTACTTTAATTTACCGATAACATCTTGCTAATTGCTTGGAATAGTGTCACCTTTTAAAATTTGTCCATTTGCCTAATGGCTGCTTTGGAGCAGAGCAGGTGCAGCAATTTTGCGGGAAGAATTAAGTTGTTCTATTTAATTTCTGACTTACCAGTTTGTTTAATTTATGTAACTGATTTAATTTCAAATATGTCATTAATTATGAGGCAAAATGACCCATAATGATTTAAAAACAAAGCTTTCAACGTGGATTAACGCGCATTTGGTTTTGTGTTAACTTAATTATTAATGAATTATTGATTTTATGATGGTCTGAAATCTACTTTTCCAGTTTTATTGCATGTAACTCCAGTCAATTGTGAGCTTTTTATCTTTATCAGATTCGCACCTATGGAAGTTAAGATATGAAACTGACTTTAAGGTTCGATTTTAAGATGAAAATGTCTATTTTGAGTATTGTCAATTGTGGGAATATTACAAATTTATTTTCTCCAGACTCTTTCTGTTTCACCGTTCCTTCTTGACAAATATTTTGAAAAGTTATAATTTTTTGAGGGATTGTAGACTCAACTTCTGATGTTCAAGATTGCAAATGTTTGGAAATTATGTACAATAAACATGGATCTCCATATGGTTTTTTTCTTTTTTGAGGGGGTCAGAGGGGCAGAGACAGTCGGCTAAATGCTAATGAAACTAAATGAAGTCAAACTCTGAACATCAGGCGACACAACAGAAGCACTTATTAACCAGCAAGTCACTCCAGCAAGTAAGAAGACTCTCACTACTCATCTCACACCACTTAAACGTCAGAGACTCGCAGGACAGAATCAAAAAAGCCCTTCATGAAAATGTCAGGATTAGTGGACTTACCAGAAGCTCTTCCTCCAAGTAGGGATCTCTGGACTTTATCCCCTCTCTGTTTCTTGGGCCCCGGGGTACAAATCTATTCTGCACGGATCTGAATGCCAGGAGGTTTCCTTGAACTTTGAGACCAGCAACGGAACATGGATGGAATCCTCACAGATAATTAGCGACATGCAGGAAGAATGGCCCGCAGTGTGTCCTCACCAACTCCCACGGAGACCGACTAACACACAAAGAGGGGAAAACACTCACTTTACAACTCAGGATGCACAATTAATAACAACATTCTGCCACAGAATATGACCATGAAAGTCATCGATTCAGTCAGTGTACATCCACCAGATCCTGCCCTCCGTGTCGCAGGTCCCGGAAGGACCAAAAGGGCCCTCTTGCCAGACTGACGACTTTGGACCGGACAGGAACACATGATCACGGCAGAGGATTTTTCCAGCATGTTGCAAGCAAACAAACTAACATAACCGCATATGAGTCTCCGGTTAGAAATTCTCAGTGACAGTCGTCTAAATCAAATAAAAAGTTCTTTTTTTTTGGTTCTGTTTTATTGCTTTCATCTCGAAACAACTCGACTCCAAACACTAACTGGTGACTCGCCAAGTGTACTAAAAATTCTTTCTAAAATGTGATAGAAGTCAGATGAACTAATTTAAAGTAGAGGTCTCTCCAGCATAACACAAGACATCATTAAACATTTAGCATCGCCTCAGTTACATAACTGGGTTTCTTTAAGCTAATTATATATGAATCCAGGCCAAGTAAATATTTCACCAAAGGCTACTGTTCAGTCTGATCCCTCGCCTCTGCTTTCTTCTGTCTCTGGCACACACCCCAGCTCTTCCTGTACTTCTGCTCACACAGGCTTCACTGCTTTGGAAAGTTAGCAGGGCTCAAATCTGAGGTGGGTTACGACTTTTCAAACCAAACCACGAATTCGACGTGTTCTATTTCTGGGCGTTTTACCTCACTGCCCGTGTTAATTTATCTCCCTCCCATCATCCTAACAGCCGCAGCACTGCCACGTTCACTTTGCTGTTTAGTCCTCCACTCGATTATAAAAGCTGAAGAGCGAAGCAATAAGCAGTCTGTTCTCCAATGCAATGCCAGGCAGCTTGTCTCAGCCATTTACAATTTAACACTCCCTGGTGATGGGGAACAATAACATTTATTATGTCTGGCAAAGGAGTGGGGGCGGGGAACATCACCAGGTATGACAGGTTAGTCGTAGTGTGTCTACAGCCCACAGCGATAATGGCTGTGGAAATGAAAGACATGATGAGGTTGAAGTGTTCATCGATTACCGGCGTTACAATACAGATGAACTCAAACATTAATACTCAGTGGAGGCAGCGGCTGCACTCTGGGATTTCCTATTTATCTGTTAACACACATGCAGCACATATGATGAGAGGATGATTGGCTTTCTTGGTATCATGGCTGCTACACTAGACATCCGGACTCAAAACGACAAAGGTCAATTACCATAGGAGGTTGTTTTCACTGCCATTGGCTGCGTATGAGAAGGATGTATCAAATAGACCACATTCTATCTATCTACATTTGTAAATTTATTGGGGGAACCTGATTAAAAAAGTAATCTGATTTCAAAAGTAATCTGATAGTAAAGTAATCCGATTACAAAAAGTAATCTGATTACAAAAAGTAATCCGATTACAATAAAAAGTAATCCGATTACAAAAAGTAATCTGATTACAAAAAGTAATCCGATTACAATAATCCGATTCCAAAAGTAATCTGGTTACAAGAGTAATCCCGGGGTCGACCTCCGCACCTTTCTGTCTGGAGTTTGCATGGTCTCCCTGTGTCTGCCTGGGTTTCCTCCTCCTCCTCCTTCTGCTCGTTCTTCTTCTTCTTCTGATTACAGCAATCTGATCACACAAGTAATCTGATCAGTTATCTAATTACAAGAGTAATCATTACATAAAGTAATCAAATACAAACGTAATCTTATTACAATATAATCCAATTACAAAAGTAGTCTGAATACAGTAATTGATCCAACAGTAAACTGATTAGGAGAACCCGACAAAAGTAATTTGATTTCAGTAATCTCATTACAAAAGTACTCTGATGACATTTGTAAACTTATTAGGGGAACCTGATTAAAAAAGTAATATGATTACAAAAGTAATCTGACCTTATGTGTCACACATAAGCATGCCCATTCTTCTGTCCCTCTGTAGCAAGAGGGGAGGTAAAATAGTCTTGCCGAAAAGCAATCAGGTCCTTATTCATTCTGGTCAATTGTAAAGTGGGAGTGCAGACCCCAAATATTGTAATAAAAGGTTCCAGGTCAATCTCTTTATTTATTTCTGAAAGTGTGTTAAAGATGTCTTTCCAGAAAACAGAGTGATTACATCTGAATCTGATACTTACTGTTAACATCTTTGTACATTTTTAAAAATCTTGCTTTAGTCCATTGTATCCTACGAATTAGTTTACATTGGATGATGTTCACTACTTGAACTTGTGAAAGCCAAAATGCTCACTAGTCACACTTGTTGCACAAAATGCTAATGAGGAGATGGAAAGGACGCCTCCTTTGTGGAGAGCAGTGCAGCGAAAAGATCATCCTATTACTTAGTCTTGAATTAATTTACAAAAAAAGAAAGAAAGAAAGAAAGAAAGAAAGAAAGAAACGTGCTCTCAAACTGCACATCACTGCATCCCCACAGTTGTTGTCTGGACCGGTAATGAAGTAAGCGCAATATCACTGAAACTTCACTTACTTACAACAGAATGTTTTTCTAGTCTTTCTCCTCCTCCTGCTTCCATGGACTTCCTGCTGCTGTCCTTCATGGCACAGATGCACTGCTTACAGCTGATGCGTGTGGACATCTCTTCACAGGACAGAACTGGGACAGAACAGAGTCTATGTTATTATTGTTTTGCCGATTTCCTCGCATCACGTCTTTCTTTTAATTCGGTCTGAACAATTGATAATGGAGCTACCAGAACAAAAATAACAAGGTCACGTTTGTTTTGGTCCAAATCTGGGCGAGCTTGCTTGTGTTCAGCCGTGACCAAATGATCATCCCTAAGAGAGGAAACTATCCCTCGTCAGACCAGACCAGCCCACGGCCTCAGACACTCAGCATACTGCAAGCAGCAGCACTAAGTCTAAAACGTGGATTGTCTTGTTGAGAGATGGTCCCTTCAGTTCCTCTCACTGTCTGTATTAATCCCCCAAACTCACCACACGCACTTATTTTTTGTTAAAGCTCTTTCATGAAGAATCGTAGTGATTCCTCGTCTCCACTAAAGCTCTCCTCCTCATCACTACATTTAAATTTCTAAGCGACCGATAAGTGGCCATCTCGAAAAGTTACAGATTACAGACTATCGAAGCCTTAAAATAGGGGGGATTCTGGGAAGACAAAGTACACGCCGTCTGTTTCAGACCACTGGAGTCTGTTGTTTCCTTTTGCCCTTGAAGGAAACATTTTGCATGATTGAAGACTTTCACACTATTGGTGAAGAGGGCTTCAGATATAATTTATTTTCATTTAATCTTAATTGAGTTGGTGGATGTCAGGAAAGATAAGCGTTTTTTTTTCATCAACGACAATGACGAGAGGTCAGCAGAAGGTCGAAATACTTTAGTGAGAGGAGGCCAAAATATTTTAATAGGACCTTTTGAGATATCGTTTATAAAATACAATCAAGCCGAGCTCAATAATATCCAATAAAAAAAGTACAACATATGTGCTCTGTGTAAAGCTTTGACGCATGAACTGATTATTTCTATCATAGTCCAAAGAAATTCAAGGATATATCACAGCAGAAATCAACAAGATGATGCTTATCAGTCAGATTTAAGGAACAAGGTAGAAGCAATACTTTTGTGTCTTTTGGACCAAACACACTCGGAATGCAGAGCATTATTAGGCTGTTCCAAAGCCCATATTGATTCCTAATCCTTCTTTAAGGCCGTTTGGATTTGGGATGAATTAATTATTAAAATTTCATTCTCGCTTCTCCTTGAATTGTTAAAACCACAGACTGCTGTGTTTAGGTCGGTGCCACACAATCCAGCTGTCATTTAAAAGGAGAGCCCAGGCAGAGACTGGTTGTTTATGGTTTTGTATATTCCTCTAAAAGGTAGTCAAGCACAACTAAAGGTGGGCCCATACTCCATATTTATGAAATTGGCTCTGTGTGAAATTGGTTTTTGCCTAATGGATCCCTGCATGGGTGCTCCGGCTGATACCTCCGCCACAGCTTATCGACACCGGAGTCGCAGAAAGACGGAAGAGGAAAAAAGGGACAAAGGCAAAAAGAAACAAAGCTAAAAGATGAAGCTTAAAAAAGTTGAAGGTAGGTGAGCATTTTGGGCCTTTTGGTGGCAGATCGCTCCGTACAAACCGTGTCCACCCTTTATCAAATCAAACCAAAGTTCCATCACAATCTTTAGGTGTGGAGGCCTACACGATTATGATTATATTTGATACATCACCACATCGTAGAGTCAGATTTATCAGTCGCTAAAATGAAGCGATGGAAGACAATTTCACCATTCACCGTGTTGGACTGCAGTAAATCAAAGATCCATAAACTGTTGGCTACTAGCATCCACCCAACTGTAAATCTTCTACAGAAACACATAATGCACACTTCTAGTGATGTGAAAATAAATACAGAAGTTCAGGATGACGACGATGGTGGTAATGAGAAGGTGAACACACACCCTGTCTATCTATGTGGGTAGCTAGTGCTAAGTGACTAAATCTGTCCCGTTACCCATCATAGGCCCTTTCCTAATTCACACTTTTAATAGATATTTTTGAAGGTAAACAATTTATCATGACGGCTCTCTACATCCATCCTTTCATTATTTTGGGCCATGTGGCCAGCTGCCACCTTCACAGTGGACAAATAACCCTGTTTGGTAGGTATGTGTCACCAATGTTACATCAATAATGTTTGAATGTCTGAAGTGACCCAGTCCAAAACACTGTTATTCTATTTTTAGATGGAAAGACGACATGAAACATCTCTGTACCTCCACACAGGAAAGGGCTGAGATTTGTCGATGTGGAGGGAGTGGAGGATGAATGGATGAAGGTTGGCTGGAGCTGTCAGTCTCATCTCTCTCCTGTCTCTCCTCATCCATCCTCACCATGCTGACAGCAGTCATCCAAGCAGAACACCGCCAGCCTGCCAGGTAATTCATATTCCTTATACCAGCCCAACGCAAGGAGACTCACATCCAAGGAGAGAGGGATGGAGGAGCACCAGCTTGAAACTAAATAAGGGATGGAGGGAGAGAGAGAGAGAGAGAGAGAGCGAGAGAGAGAGAGAGAGAGAGTGAGAGTGAGAGTGAGAGAAGAAGGGGA